>WOXC01001397.1:0-150553 GCA_011680675.1 Gymnobelideus leadbeateri | reverse complement strand
ATACACATATGCATATACATACACACACAAGGCACTGTGCTTGGTAGGAAGGACATAATGATGAAAAATAAGGCATTTAAAATATGGCAGGTGGATTTTGATTGCATGAGGTCATAGGAGGCAATGTGATCAACATAGGTTGAGGAGTTAGTTTTAAGAAGGGGGAAGGAGGAAAGGTGGAAATGACAGGTTAGGACAGAGAAAGGTTTTGGGATGGGGAGGATCGAAGAGGGTAGTCTTGAATGGCCTCAATTTCTTTGGTAACGTACACTAAATAAAATTACAAAGAAATTGTCTGATGTCTTCAAACCCAACGTGCACTAAATAAAATTACAAAGAAATTGTCTGATGTCTTCAAACCTCCCGTGTACTCCTCAGCACCCTAACAGTGTCTGGAAAAGAAGCAGCTAGAAAGAAACATAGACTTGGAATCAGAGACTGAGTTTAAGTACTGCCCCAGACATTTAACTAGCTAGCCATCTGACCCTGTGCAAATCTTCGTCTTGGCTACCTCACCTGTAAAATGAGCTTTGGAAACTGGATTTGATGACTTCAGAGGTTCCTTCCTGTTCCAAATCTGTGATCCTATGAACTACCTGTAATCTGAAAATCATGAATAAGTCTCATGTCTGAGACCCCTCTCAGGTTCAGGGACTGAACACAAGCACAAGAAAGAAGGCAAATTGAAGGGAGTGGTGTTGGGGTTTGGAATGTCCTCTTGGCCTTCTTAGCAGGTCCTGGTTTTCAGGAACCTTTCTAGCTTTTGATCCTTTGTGATACGTTGGTTCCTGACTGGCTATTCTGGATCACAGACTGCTCCATTTCTCAGGCCACTATACCCAGTCTCCAGAGTGGAAACTAGATCCTCTCTGGCCTGGGAGTTGTCAGCTCAGCTGGGCCGCTGCCATTGATTAGCAGTTAGGAAGTCTCTCAGGCATCAGTTTCATCCCATTGTTTCACAGTCCTGATTCCCAAAGCCGTTTATTGCTAATCCTTGTGGCAGTCAGATGCCATCTTCACCTGGCAGCAGCCAGATGTGCTCATACCTATTTGTGGCAAGGAAGGATGTTTGAATCTCCAAAGGAAATGGGAAGGACTGCATCTGATTTGCTATATCCATATGCCAACTGATCACTGCACTGCCCTCTCACTCAGTGTGCTTCTTGTCATGACGGCTTATTCCAGGGAAGATGGTGACAGAGACAAAATCCCTGATGAGTGAAGGGAGGGATGATGCTCTTTTTAAATCATTATTATTTTCCCCTGGTCCCAGGGGGGAAAATAACAGTAATTCAAATAGGTGAGAATTCATGAGCATGGATTATACCTAATTAGCTAGTATCCACTTTGGACCTTACCTCTTGAAATTTCTAGCTATGTGATCAAAGTCTAGGAAATGTTTAGCTCTTAACAAAATCTATGAAAATATGAAACTGTTGAAATTAAAGCTGAGCCATTGTCAGTTATACAAATCAGGATTTTGCCCTTGGGTTGTGTCCACATGAAATATGCCTCAAAGTTCTCAAGAAAAGTTCAGTCTGTTAAATTCCAGTTATCTTCATTAACTTGGGAAGAATTGATCAATGACAGTTGCTAGGTCTGTAGTTATGCATTTTTGGATGAAGATAGTGTGATTAAATTGTTTTTGAATTGCTTTTATATTACTGCTAGAAAATCTACTACTTAATTATAGAATTTTTAAATGATTATCTTTTGCCATTATTACAATAATAATACATTTCTATAATGCTTTCAGGTTTACTAAATGCTTTCGTCATAACAATCTCCAGAGATTGGTTGTGCAAGTGTTATTGTTACCTTCTCAAAGATGAGGAAACTGCTGCCCCAAATGACTTGCCTGATCTTATGCAATTAGTTAAGAGAGAAGATTATCTCCAGGTCCTAAAACTTCAAGCCAAGCACTGTTTTACCACACTGTCTCTGCTATCAATAAAAAAATTATTATGCTATATACATGCATTAGTTTATATGTGTGCTTGCATGCATGCATGCTCACATACAACACACACACACACACACACACACACACAGAGCTTTCTGATCCTACTAGTGAAAACAGTGCTATATATATATATATATATATATATATATATATATATATATATATATATATATATATATATATATATATATATAAATGCTTTATCACCCTCTTAAAGGTCTCATCTCTCCCTTTGGTCCTTCCACTCTCAACATTTAAAGATGTACTATGGATTTAAAATATTGAGGATAGAAGGATGGAAATTTGAAGGTGGAAGATGAACCTCTTCCTGGTGACATACAATTGCCTCTTATACAGAGAACAATTCCAAGATCGTTAAATTTAATTGGCCTAACATATAAGATTTATTCAAAATACAAATAACATCTCTTAGAAAAGCATTCAATAATCCTCTTGTTCAGAACACAGGGACAGTTTAAGGGTCCAAAAACACCACCAGCAATTCCTCTGCCTCTGTTTCCTAGCCTGAGGCTTTATTTACTGAATGTAAGACAGAAGCAAAGGCTTGGGTTCTCTGCCTTGGGCTCTGCTCATGACCCTACTACTTCCCAGACTAATAAACAAATAACATATAGTGTTATTTGGGGCTCCTGGGAGTTTGGGGAGAACAATTAGAAAATGTAAATATTTAGAACATACAGCTTGTCTTGGACAATGGTGAGAGCTACCCAAGTGCAATGTTTCAAAATGTAAGTTAAATATTTGCTCTGGCTCCCTGGACCTCCAGCCATCCAAGCTTCTCCCCCAGCTGGACTGAGTATCCAGACAAGCATTCTTCCAAGAGCCTCCCTACTTCCCATTCCACATGCTTTGGTAGACAAACAGTTTTTCCAGCTGACTGGCTCCTCAGTGGAGGGAAGAAAGACATACTCATTGGAAATATAGATGGTTTAGTATCAGCTATGCATTATTCATATGTGGATTATCCAATGGACATCCCTGTTTCTCCCAGTCCCTCAGACTTCCAGGTCAGTTTCTAATCATAGGATGTGAATGTATATATGGACATGTAGATGTCCATGTGAGTGTACACATATTTATACGTTCCCCTTGGGTCTTCTCTTCTCAAAGCTGTGTCACCACCCATATAAACCGCTCTACACATTGCCAAATAAGCCCGATGAAGTGAGATTCAGCATTGGAAGGGATCTCAGGTTTTAAGCTCTACTGATGAAGAATGCTGTCTAAGAAATACCTGGCAAGTAGTAATCTGGTGTCCTTTTGAAGACTTTCAATGAATTAGAACTCACTACTTCCTGAAGAAATCCATCTCATTCCGGGATAGCTCTAATTGTAAGGAAGTTTCTTCTTACATCAAGCTGAAATTTGCTTTTATCTTTTACCCTCTGCTCCTACTTCTGCCTACTGGGACCAAGCAGAGTACATCTGATGCCTTTTCTACATAGCAGCCCTTCGAATATATGAATATATCTGCCAGGGAGTTAGCATGGCTTAATGAATGGAGAGCCAGCCTTGAAGTCCACAAGATCTGGGTTCTGACACATACTGGATGTGTGACCTTGGACAACTCCATGTACCCCTCAGTATTCTAGGCAACTCTCTTAAGACTAGAAGCTATAGAAAAAATGCTAATTTATACTGAAGAGAGAGTTTCCTTTAGAGAACTTTTTTTGGCTCTTGTATCCAATAAGTTTCTAGCTCTCCTGTAATGTGCAAATCTGAAAAGCATGTCACCTATGCAATTATATACATCGTTTTTAAAGTGTTAAGTAATACTAAACCCAACAGAGATCTTTGGGGGAATCTCCTCAGAACCACCTATCAAGGTGACACTGAACCATTAATGACTGCTCTTTGAATCTAGCTTTTCAACAAATTCCAATCCACCAAATCACACTATCTTCCATTCATATATATCTTATCTATATGTATGAAGCCCTCTTTGTACAATTAATAAGGGAGCTTAACACAGGCTTGCAGTTAAGTCTAAGTCAAGGGGTCTTAGGTTCCATTTTGACTTTCCCTCCCTAGCATTTGACCTTCCTTCCCTTTACTCAAAATGCAACAAAACCCAGTTTATTTCTATTTGGGAATCACAAAATCCCCTTATAATATTACAGACAATAAATAGAAAAGGTTTAAGTAGAGAGAGAAACTCCTGAGGATATGAAAACCAAGTTGTCAGTGATGATGCAAGGGAGAAAGAGGAAAGGGGAAAGGGGTTAACATAACCATGTTCCACAGAAGCAACCAATATGATTCTGAAAGACTGATGAGAAAAGAAATTTTCAACCTGTTGGTAGATGGTTATGGACTAGACAGGGGTGTCAAACTCAAAGAGAACTGAATCCCAGTAGGCTGCAGAAAACAGATCCTTGTAGTCCACACATTAACTTAGAAAACCAAAAATTAACTTTACCTATGTTGTATTGTATTTTTATTTAAAAAAATATTTACCAATTACATTTTAATCTTATTTATTATTGTACGGGGAGTTTTGCATGCTACTTGAGGCCCTGAGTTTGACACCTCTGGACTTGAGTTCCAGAATGAGACATATATTACCACTCATGATGAATGTGTTGACTTTCTACTGGGGGATTGGGGTGGATTAGTGGGTAATGAAAGAATTAAAGGGGAAATTAAAGGGGAAAAGAGGATCATTAAAATATTTTAAAATTTGTAGAAGAAATAATAAAGTGACAAAATATCCAAATAGAGCAAATTTTGTTACTACCTTTTAAAAGTTAATATGTGTATATTTCTTTGAAAAAAAATCTGGCATATAAAAGAAGTTTACACATTCTTCTTCCCAGTTTTTTTCTTGAAATATTTGTGCTTGTTGATGATTGTTAAGTTCACAATGAAAAAGAAAAGGACTATATATCTTCTTTTTTGAGGATCGAATCTACAAATTTTTTCTAGTCCTTCTATTCTCTAAGAATCTAAAGATCTTAGAGTAGCCCATCAGTCACATTTGCCATTTACTTCAGGACTCTTGGATTTAGTTCGACTGGGTCTCAAGCTTGAACTCATTGAAAGCAGCTAGGTGCTGCCTCACCACCTCCTCAGTTATCTTGGGTTTCTACACCCTGCCAAATGGTCTTTATCTATCTTTCCCTGTCTGAAGGTCATTTTCCTTGGCTGAAATCAGACCTGAGTGGTAGTCTTTTTTGCCTGTTTTCATCATCTTGTTCACAAACCCTCTCTATCCTATTTTTTGTCCTTGTCTTAACAAAACTTAAAAAGAAAAAAAGTTTTGTTATCCTTAATATTCCTTTCTAGCATGAAGTCATCCTTAGTTTTAGTAATACTGATACATTTCTTCTAAGAAGATGTTAATGTTTTGAATTTGTGTCCCATTACTTGTTTTTGCTTTCATCTTCTATGTTTAACATTAATCAACCTGAGTCCACAAGGGTTGGGATTCTATGTCTTTCCCTTCACCATTGGGGGCCCACTCTGCTCTAAACCTAGGCATGTGGATTTTAGTGAGCCTGGCTTCTAATGAGAGGGCTTAGACTCTCTTTTCTCACATTCTTCGTCTCATTAACACTCACTTTGGTTCCCTGGAGACAAATTAAAACTTAGGTTTTGGCCTACACCCAGGATTTTCTCCCAAAATAGGAGAACAAAAAAGTTACTCAATATACCATTATCCCTTCCACATCTTGATTTTCCCCATCCCAATTTCAATATATCACAGGTCAGCATAAGAAATTGCTGTAAATGGGAATTTGGGGGGAGTTTTGCAGAAGCCACAGATGACACAGAAGGCCAGCAGACAACACAGAAAAAGTTTAGAAACTCAAAAATGCATAAAATATGCCTATGACCAAATACTTAACTCAAATTTTGCCATAAGGTA
Source organism: Gymnobelideus leadbeateri (assembly GCA_011680675.1). Lineage (NCBI taxonomy): Eukaryota > Metazoa > Chordata > Mammalia > Diprotodontia > Petauridae > Gymnobelideus > Gymnobelideus leadbeateri. Next base: position 144,701 of record WOXC01001397.1, on the reverse strand, counting down.
CTGTAAATATTCCATTAAAAAAAGAAAAAATTCAGACTTCTCTGGTATGAAGGAAAGGCTCAAAATTTTTATGCAGGTTTCCCAGATCATGGAGGCATTGTGCTCCTAAACCCTTCTATGTGGAAGGGATAACTATATAATATGAATTAGATATGGAGTAAGTAATCTAGTCCTATACACAAAAGGAATAATAAATTTAGGACATTCATGAATCAATAAACATTTATTAAGCACCTGCTATATATGCCAAAGTACTGTGCTGTATTTGATAAAAAATAAATACGAACTTAAAGCGGATTTAGTGATTTAATTTATAATTGCTGTTGTAATTGTTTGAGAGGCTGATACTTAAGCCTCATCCAAACATAAAACAGTTTGTAAGACTGCTAATTAGGCATTTTACATTTTACTTCAACTCTGTACTTTGGAAACCACTCACTCGCTGAATGTTTTTACTGAGGAAATGGTCAGATTTGGGTTATTTTCTTGTTAGTGGTCATACTCTCCCAAAGAGCTGGAATAGTTGCTCGAGTATCCTCCCCTGCTGCCATTCAGCTCTGACCCAATGACCTTTCAAACCTTTCAAACTCATAAGGTCACCTGGGAAATCGAGGCATCTTGGGATAGATAGATACTCCTTCACCTACAATAAGGAAAGAATAAATACAAAAGGGAACCCAAGTTCAAGTTTTCTTAGCCAGGATATGTGCTTTAGGTGCCATATACTCAGAGCCAAATGGAGTGGAGACTTCCCAACCTGCACTCTCTGAAAGCAGCTCAAAAACATCTTGACGAAATTCAGAACCAGAAAAAAGAGTCTGAGAGGCTGAGGCATTGGCTGCTTCCATTTGTATATTCACTGAGTCATCAGCTCTTCAAGCTCTGCCACTAAGAAGGGGCTTCTTCATCATGTGAGAGTGTAAGCCCATCCAGATCAAGAAATATGGGACCCCCTCCCTGTGGTCTCCTAAAACCAGAAATGAGAATGCTGAGTATGCACCAGGGGATGGTTCCCTTTACATATGTGTGTCTTTTATAAATGAGAAATTTGTTGAGAAAGTCCCTGGTCATCTAATACCAGTCTCTTTAGGCATTCTTGTCTTTTTCCTCCTCATCAGAATAATTTGTGCTTGTGTCATTAGAATTTCATTTTAAGAGCTTTCCATCCCTTTTCAACTGACTTCCGCTATAAAATATCAAGCCATTGGATCTTTTCTCTAAACCCTTTGAAAGATACATCAAAAAACCCCTAACGGGGTGGCTAGGTGGCGCAGTGAATAGAGCGCCGGCCCTGGAATCAGAAGGACCTGAGTTCGGAGCTGGCCTCAGACACCTAATCCGCACAAACAAAAACCTAGCCGTGTAACCTTGGGCAAGTTACTTAACCCCAATTGCCCTAAAGGGGAGACTAGGTGGAGCAGTGAGTAAGAGCGCCGGCCTCGGAGTTTGGATGACCCGAGATCAGATCCGGCCTCAGAAAATGAGCACCCACGCATAAATAATGACTAGCCATGCAACCTTGAGCAAGTTACTTAACCCCAATTGCTTTAAAAAAAAAAAACCCTAAGGTATATGTCAGATTATACCCAGCTTTCCTCTCCTCTATCATGAACTTGACGATGTGGTCATTTACCCCCAAATTTCCTGTCATTTCTACTTCAACAATCAATTCCTCCTAGTTGGTCAGAATTAGTTCCAGAATAGCAGTCTTATTGTTTCTCTTTACCTTTTGAAGGATGAAATTATCATTAAGCCAAGTCACAAGTTTATCAGCTGCTCCCCTTTTGGCAGAGAAGGAGAGTATGTCAGCTGATGTTTGCAGAGTTGAAATTCCATATCACTTCAGTATCATGGCTCTGGACCAGGTATGTGATCTGTTTCTCAAACTCCTCCCCCTCCTGTTTGTGAGATCTGTAGTGTACCCCTGCAACAATATACTTTCTGCCTTCCTCTGCGTTGGTTACTCAAATGTTCTCCATCATGTTTCTGCCATTGGGGTCTGAATGTCCTTGAATAAGTATACATTCTTAATACACAGTACTACTCCACCCACCCCTCTTTAGTTATTTTGTTGCTTTTAAAAACATATATGCTTCCTGAGCCCAATTTCAGCCAAAAGATCCCATCCCACCTAGTCTTAGTAATGCTAATAAGGTCAAGTTTACCTCTTGGAATTTGGATTTCTAGTTTTTAGATCTGTATATAAATGACAACCCCAGGGTCACTCCTTATAACAAGGAGTTATATGGTTTTGGGCTTTAGTGGATCCAAATTCATTGGTGGAGTGACCCCACCAATAAAAGAGAAAAAAAACATCCTTTTTCTCTCACTCTCAGACTCATTGTGCTCTCATACTTACGTTTAAGGGGAAAACTCTACAATAAAAGGTATAGCTCATGCCTAAATGATCTCTTGAAAGGGATAGACAGAATCCCTTCTAGAAAAGGTACTCTATGAACAGTATAGGACAGCTATTTATTTCCTCCACCAGAAAAAGACTGCTTAAAACACAAAAGACTTGTAAGTACACATTAGCAAATACTTAAAATATTAGACAACCTATAATACGTATTATGTTCTTCTAAACAACTTTGTAGCCCTGCTGAACAGATATTTTCACTTCAGACCTATGCTGGTTAGGAAATCTGTCCAAATCTCTTAACCAGTTATGGCACTTTAGTTGATTCAGGTTCAGGATGACCCTGTTAGCTATTATTTTCTTGGAGAAGCAGTGGAGATGCAGGAAGCACTTAAAAAAAAAAAAAAAACTTCCCCACAGCTGACACCAATTCAGGAACTCAGGAACTCTTAAATTCACTGTGTAACTAACTACCTAGGCTGGAAATGTCTATTTCTCAGACTTTTTAAAAAATAATTTATTTGTTTTTAGTTTTCAGCATTCATTTCTATAAGATTTTGAGTTTTAAATTTTCTCCCCCTCCTTCTGCTCCCCTCTTCCCAATTTCTCTGCCCTCTGTACTTGAATAAAATAAATCCCACAGTCCTTTGTGGTCTTTTTGGTAGTTATCTTAACCAATTCTTATGGGTAACTAATAAGGGCAACTCCCTTTTTATAAGATTTGGTAACTGGTTAAATATGTTGTGTGAGGAAAAGTGAGCAGTCAAGAACCTCAAAATCCATATACAAGACCCATCTACCATGTTTTATCTTGCTAGTGATTATTCCCTAATAATTCTTTTTTCTTCTTTGGATAATACGGTCTCTGGCCATGTTTAGGAGATAAGGATGAATTTAACAGATAGAAGTAGACAAAAATCAAGAATACAAGAACCATAGATACCTGATGAAATCCAATTATCCAAAAAATAAAAGAAAAATCTTTTGTTTGTTCTTGTCATGACTCCGAAGAGCCTTCCCTCTATTTCCCATGGATGCTAGGTTCTCTGGTTCCACTGTGTTCCATTGTAGGGGAAGTAGAATCTGGTTAGACAGAAAAAGGCACAACACCAGACACAAAATACAATCCCAGTGTATAATGACATCCCATTGACACTCACTGCACACAAGATCCTTCCTTCCCTTCTCAGTATGTCCCTGGAAGCTTGGCTTTTTGAATGACATAGGGCTAATTCATCAGGACCACTGGCTCTGACTTGAGCTAAGTAGGCTAAACAAATTCCTGTTCAAGTGAGAACTAGTTGTGCTTCATTTCAAAGTAATTAAAGCAAAGTTCTTGAACACAGAATGTTTTCAGACCTGCTAAAGTGACCATAGTTTTAGATTTAATGAGTTGGGCTTTCTCAAGTCAGTAGAACTCAACATTTGCTTCCCTTCAAGTTCCAAGTTCAACTGACTCCTCATTTCTTATTGGATAAAAACCAAGGTCCTCTTTGGTATTTAAAACTATCCATAATCCAACCAAATCCTGTCAATCCAATTTATCTCCCTCCACTTCACAACACAAATACTGCTCCAGGCAGTCCAATCTCTTTATGGTTCCTCAAACATGCTACACACATTATGAACTCAGAATCACTGAGCATCCTGTTCCCCTACCCTAAAATGCCCTTTTCTCTCCACTATTCTCATCTAAATCCTTCAAGGTCTAGTTTTACTCCCACTTAATCATTAATTCACCCTTTCATTAGACAGCTATCTATTAATAGCTAATGCATACAGATTGATGCACTACAAGAACCTACAAGATCAAAAGGACAAATCCATTCTTCAGGAAGTTTATATTCTGGGAGGACTAGGCCACGTTCATAGGAATGGGATCTGTGGTTACATTGAAAAAGCTCTGTCCCCATGAGGAGCTTACTTTACCACTGTAGAATGTGCCTTAGAGATCCCTGGGCTAGAGTATGATTGGTTAAGGGACTTGCCCAGGCTCACACAGCCAGGATGTGCCAGAAAGATGATTTGAACTCAGGTCTTGCTGTCTCAAAGATTAGCTCTCTATCCACTATGCCATGGTAGCACCTTATAAAATGGACTGAATAATAATAGCCTAGTATGTGACTGGTGAATGGGTGCTCAGAGAGGACTAGCACCTCTGGTGTGAGGGCTGCCACACTCTTTTCAGGGATGCTTATCCACCTTTGGTGTCCACCTGATCCACCCAACTCTCACCCGTGGCTCCAATAGCACATGTAGCAGTTACACGATGGCAAAACCATCTCGGCAGACAAGCTAAACCAGGACAAGGGTAACTGACAGTCTCAAACCCATCAGTGAATTAGGGGGATGTCTACCCCAAGCCTTTGAAGACTTCCACTGAAGGAATGGGTGAATGAGAGCAGTTTGTTCCAATGGTCATGAAGGTGGCAGAAACAGGCACTATGGAGTGCTTAGACTTTGGTCAGATATTGGAGACTCCAGGCCAGTTTTTGTCCTGCTACTGGACTTCAATGGCTCTGGAAGAGAGAGTGAGGCTCATGGCTTTGTGCGACCCTGCCTCACTTAAATCCAATTCATGTGCAAGTCAAAAGATATCACCCATACTGTTTTACCCTTTTTACCTACCTCAGAATCCTGTGGTGACAGGCAAATGATGAAACAACAGATGCAGAGTCCCTGGGAGCTATAGTCACAACCCTACACACAGGCGGCCCAGGCTGTAGGGTCATCTTCTGATGGGACTGAAGTAGCAGTGGAATTCAGCAACCTCTGGGTGTCTGAGCAGCCTTTGTTAAAGACTGCACTGTTGACCTCCCGGAGTGAAAAAGGGGCTAGAAAAGGTGCCCTAAAATTTGTCTTCTTCATTTAACCTAATCCTGGCCTGCTTACCTCAGCAGGTGGAGATCGTATTCTGAAGTCAAAAGACAAAAACTTTTGTGAAGATGATTCCACTCACCATTGGGACATGGAATGTGTACAACAAGAAATCCAGTAGACCTGAAAGACAGAAAAGCTCTTGTTAAGAAAAAACTCAACAAGTATCACACCCAAATAGTAGCCCTGAGTGAAACAGGGCTGGCATATGAAGGCCAGTGTCAGAGCTGGATACATGTTTTTCTGGAGTGGCAGCAGTGATAGGGAATGTCATGAGGCTGGCATAGGCTTCACAATCAAAGCTAATCTAGTCAAGAAGCATGTATGCCTCCCAAAAGGAGTGAACAACAGGCTCGTGACAAGGAGATTGCATTTGCAGGGAAGTACCTTGCCATCATCATTAGTGCATCTGCTCCCAGCATGATGAGCCCTGATGAGATTTTTATATATATATATATATGAAGACCTGCAGAATCTGATTATCAGTGTACTGCAAGAGGATAAGCTTATAATTCTGAGCGACCTTAACACCAGAGGAGGCCCAGACTATCAGACATGGCAAGGAGACCTTGGGAAGAATGGAATGGGAACCAACCAACAGCAACAGTTACTTACCATGGAAGATTTGTGCATCTCATGACCTCATCATCAACACTCTTCCATTTGCCTAAATGCAATAAAACTTCATGGACACATCCTCACAGAAAGCATTGGCATTTAATAGGCTACATCATTTTGTTTTATTTTATTATTTTTTGCTTTTTGGAGGAGCAATTGGGGTTAAGACTTGCCCAAGGTCACACGGCTAGTAAGTGTTAAGTGTCTGAGGCCAAATTTGAACTCAGGTCTGTCTTCCTGACTCCAGGGCCAGTGCTCTATTCACTTCGCCACCTAGACGCCCCATATACATCATTTAAAAGAGAAGAAACAGTCAGGATGTGAGAGTGACGAAGGTGATTTGTGTGGCACCAAATGCCATCAATCATAGATTTATCCTCTCCAAACCAAACAGCCATGTTCAACAAAAACAGTTACCCCAAGGCAAGACGACTACCAGAAGACTTAATGTCAACAAATTAGAGCACTCCTCCAAGCTTGAACACTTTGCTGCTAACTTGGAGGGAAAGTTGAGCCAGTACATGGATAGCAACAGTGGAGCAGAAAAGGAGTAGATAGCTTTCAGAGGTTTGTTGTATAACATCACACTTACTCATCAGGGCCAGAACATTTGTAAACATCAAGATTACTTTGATAAAAATGATGGGGAAACTCTGAAACTGCAAAACAAAAAATGAGAACTCCATAGGGTTTAACAGCGGGATAGTTCTCTGTCTCTAAGAAGGCAGTATTTAACTCCATCAAAAGTAAAGTGCAATCAAAGCTTAGAGAAATGCAGGATTATTGGCTCAGTAAGAAGGCAGATGAAAGTCAGTTTTATGCTGATAGTAACAATCCAAAGCACTTGGATTGCTAAACTGGAGGCAGTTTATGGGCCAAAGACCTATGGCGCATTTCAGCCACTCCACCCTCATAGAGCCAAGTTGATTAGTGATAAAGACATGATCCTGGAGAGATGGCTGAATTCTACCATGGCACTCTCAACAGACTTTCATCAGCCGATGCTGAAGTCATTGACCACTTACCTCAGGTGGAAGTCCATCCCCCTCCAGCCAAACTGAAGAAGGGGTTTTCGGGTGGCTAGGTGGTGCAGTGAGTATAGCACTGGCCCTGGAGTCAGGAGGACCTGAGTTCAAATCCAGCCTCAGACACTTAACACAAAAACTAGCTGTGTGACCCTGGGCAAGTCACTTAACCCCAATTACCCTCCAAAAAAGAAAAAAAGTGAAGAAGGGGTTTTGAATGCCATTAGGTTCCCTTCTTATGGCCAAGTACCTGGTACTGATTCTATTCTAGCTGAGATGTACAAAGCAGGGCTCCAGTGCTCATAACAAAAGGTGATTGAAATCTTCTGGGTTATATGGCAAGAGGAGGTTATCCCCCTAGGAGTTCAAGGATGCCTCCATTGTCCATCTCTATAAAGGAAAGGGAAATAGATTGAACTGTGTGGGGGAAGGGGTCCCCACTTTTAGTCATTGCTGGCAAGATTCTTGCTAGAGTACTTAATAGGTTGATCTTTCACCCAGAAGATGGTCATGAAGCCAGTGTTGCTTCAGAAAGGGCTGAGGGATGGTCAATAGGGTATTTACTGCCCAACAATTCCAGGAGAAATGGGAGGAGCAGAACAGAGGACTTTTCACATTTATGGAACTGACCAATATCTTTGATATTGTCAGTAATGATGGCTTATGGAAAATCATGGTAAAATTTGACTGAGAAGTTCATCAGCATTTTACACCAGTTTCATGATAGTGTGCTTGCACGTGTCCCAGATAATGGCTGATGCTTTCATGCTTTCCCAGTCATCAATGGAATGAAGTAGAGCTATTTCCTTGCTCCCATGTTTTTTAGCATGTTTTCAGTGATGTTATCAAATGCCTTCAGTGAGGATGAAAAAAGCATCAAGGTCAGCTACTGCACTGACAGTAAATTATTTAACTTGAAAAGCTACAAGTCAAGACTAAAGTGAAGGGAGAGTTGGTGTGTAACTTTCTGTGTGAAGATGATTGTGCACCCAGTGCAGCCTCTGAAATCGAGATGTAATAGAATATGTATAAATTCTGTGCCCCTTGTGCTAATTTTGATCTGTCAATTAACAACAAAAAACCCAAGAAGTTCTCTTCCAGCCAGTACCACAATATCCATATGTAGAACCATTGGTTACAGCAAATGGAGAAATTTGGATTGCTTTACTTTGGCAATATGCTTTCTGTGTATATATACATTGATGATGAGGTAAAGGTATCTATCACCAGAGTTAGGTCAGTGTTTGGGAAGCTCCAAAGGAAGGTGTGGGAGAGAAGATTAGTGTTCTACCAAACTGAAGAACTAGAGAGCCATTGTGCTGACCTGTGAAGCCTCAATAGCATACCAGCACGATGCCAGGAGATAGAATTGCTTCTATTTAAATTGTCTTAAGAAGATTCTGAAGATCACCCAGCAAAATGAAGTACTTTACAATGAAGCCCTTTCTTGAGCTGGACTGCCAAGCGTTCAAACTCTGCTGCAGAGAGCACAGCTCTGATGGGCTGGGCACATTGTTCAAATGCCACATGTAGATTTGCCTAAAAGACTCTTTTGTGGGACACTCACACAGAGGTCACAAGATGTGATATGAGGACACTCTCAAGGTCTCTCTAAAGAACTTAGGAATTGATTATGAGACATGGAAGGCACTTTCACAGGGCTCCCCAGCATGGCGTGCCCACATCGGAAAAAAGCGCTGTGTTCTATAAGCAGAGTAGAATTGTAATAGCTCAAAAGAAATGTGGGATGTTCAAATTTAGAGACATCTCACCTCCAAATGTTCACGTGAAATGTTTGTGCTCAGCCTATGGTAGAGCCTTCCAAGCTTGTATTTGTCTGACCAGCCCCGGGTGGACACACTCGACTCTAACACAGTGATGTCATTTTGGTCTTCAAGCACAAAGGACAACAACAAACCAACTAGTTGTGCCAAGTGCTGTGCTAAGCATTTTATAAATATTATCATATTTGATCCTTATAATAATCCTATGGGGTTATTATATAATATAATTATATAATCCTACTATTATCTCCATTTTACTGTTGAGAAAACTGAGGCAGGCAGAAATTAAGTGACTTGCTCAAGGTCACACAGCTAGCAAGTGTCTGAGGCTGGATTTGAACTTAGGTCTTCTTGACTCCAGGTCCAGTGCTCTCTTCACTACCCTATTCCACTATCTATATAATATAAATTTCCATTTAAGGTACATGTATAAATAGATTATAGCAATGAAACAGAAGAAAGTATATTAAGGGTATGAGAGGATTATGAAATGCCACATGATATCTAAGGACTTCCTTGGTCGTTTTATTTCACACTGATCTTCCTACTTTACAAATGTTTATAACTATATGTCTGTTTCATTTAGACATTTAATTATAACCTGGTTTGCTTTGCTACATGGCCATCTCTTGCCTAAGGTAAGGTGAGAAAGGCAGTATGATTTCGTGCTACAGTCAGACACTATTTAGAACGTGATCAGACACTATTTGACCATGGATCATGGGATCCAGAGATGACAAGGTCCTCAGAGGCCAACCTTCATATTTAGATATGTGAAAACTTGAGTGCCAGGGAGGTTAAATGACTTTCCTAATGTCATACAGGTGGTAAGTGTCAGAGGTCAAATTTGAATCTGGGTCACTTAACTCTTCTGGGCCTAAGCTTTCTCATATCTCAAAGAATTGTGCCAGAAATGTTGGAAATTATTGTTATCTTGCTTAAGTCTGCCCTGGAGGGTAGGGACCTTGCATTTTTTCTTCTTTTGTAAATTCCATAAGAACTAGCAAAGCCTAGGGACCTAATGAAATACAAATTTATGTTATCTAATCTCAGTTGGGTCCTCCCTATAAAGGAGAGAGTACTAGGGAAGTACTGGAAGAGTACTGGAAGACCAGATCAAATCTGATCTCAGACACTTACTATCTGTGTGACCCTGGGCAAGTTACTTAACCCTGTTTCCCTGTTTTTTGTTGTTCAATTATTTCAATCATGTCTTACTCTCTGTGTTCCCATTTTGGGATTTCTTGGTAAAGATACTTGAGTGGTTTGCCATTTTCTTCAGTAGCTCATTGTACAGATGAGGAACTCAGGCAAACAGTGTTAAGTGATTTGATCAGAGTCACACAGTTATTAAGTGTCTGAGGCCAGATCTGAACTCAGGAAGATTAGTTTTCTTGATTCCAAGACCAGTGCTCTATCCACTGTGTCACCTAGCTGCCCCTTTGCCTCAATTTCCTCATCTATAAAATAAGCTAGAGGAACAAATGGCAAACCACTCCAGTTTCTTTGCCAAGAAAACCCCAAATAGTGTTACAAAGAGTCAGATATGACTGAAACAACTGAACAACAATAGCAACATAGAAAGATAACTGGTTTACTGCTCCCTAATTGACTCACTATCCTAGCCTATTCTTTTTTTATTTCTTTTGGAGCGGGGAAGGCAGGACAATTGGGGTTAAGTGACTTGCCCAAGGTCATATGGCTATTACGTGTTAAGTGTCTGAGGCTGAATTTGAACTCAGGTCCTCCTGACTCCAGGGCCAGTGCTCTATTCACTGTGCCACTTAGCTGCCCCACACTATCCTATTCTTCATAGATGCCGTTCCAAATCTTCTTTTTTTCTCAAGCCTCCCCTACAACCCTCTTCTCTACATCTAAAAACCCCTTAAAGCCAGTTCTTATTCTCTCCTTTACTCCAGTCTTTGGTAAATAATGGATCCTTTACACCAAGGCCATCCACTGTTGACCACTCATACCCCTCTTGGATACTTGCTTCTCTTTTTATGTGTGACTCTACTTTCTCTTCTTCCTCCTCTTACCTGCCTGAATCTTCACTGATAAATGATTTATATTTTGCTTCCATGCATCCAGTCACACTTCTTCTTGATGTTCCTCATACATGACAATCTATTTCTCACTCCAACCTAGAGGCTATGACAGAGGAGAGGGAAATCTGGGAATACTCCAACTTGTATCCTAGATTTTGGGAAAGAAGGTTTCAAAGAGTTAAGAGGAAAAATAATTAGGATCTCATAGCCTAAAATGATATAGGAGAGGTCAGTCCAGAAGGGATGGGAGATGATCAAGAATGAAATTCTGAAGACATAAAGGGAAACCATTCCAATGAGAAGGAAATTGGAATATCTGAAGAATATCTGGACACGCTAACCAAGGAACATCATCAACCAACTCAGATTTTTAAAGTAAAAGTACAGAAGATGGAAACAAGGCCAGGTAACAGAGAATAAATATGAGTGTGTTAGGGTACTACAAAATATTACTAACGGCACTAATGCTAAGGATGAGCCCAGACAGGCAAGGGAAGCTAAGACCAAGCAAAAAGATATTTTAAAGCTACATTGGGAGAAAAAGGACCTCTGTTTGGGGAGAATAGGACACTGATAACTGATAGCAGTGAGAAGACAGAGTTATTCAATTTTTATTTTGTTTTTGTTTCTTCTACAAAGGCAAATGACCTTTACACTGGAACAGCAGAACAAAAATGACTACTGGGAACTGATAGCTAAGACAAGTAAGGAAATAGCAAGAGGTCACTTAGCTGCCCTTGATGAATTCAAGTCCCTTGGTCTTGGGTCCTGAACAAATTGGTAGATGTGATTGCTGAACTACTGCCAGTGATACTGGAAAGGTCATGGAAAATCAGAAGACATCCAAGATAGGGGAAGTTCAAATGTCTTTGTTTTCAAAAAAAGGGAAGAGAACGGTTGACAATCTATAAGCTAGTGATCTTGACTTCAATTCTGGGGAAAATTACCAAGTTGAGCATTGGAGGGATACTTGGTGAACTTTTGGATTGTTGCTTATTTTTTGTTTCAAAGAGAACCAATGACATCATGGGCCATGTCTTGACTTTCATGTGAATTGGATTTAAGTGAGGAAGGGTTAGGCAAAGTAATCAGCCTCACTCTGTCTTCCAGAGTCATAGAAGTCCAGTGGCAAGACAAAATTCAAGACAACTGGCAATGATCCAGGATGCAGTGGGTGACCTTGGGATCTTTGATGTCTGTTCAAGCTCTAAGGCTCCCCAACTATGAAGACTTTCTCCATTAGAATGGGAAGATGAGAACAATTTGTTCCAATGGCCACAAAGGTTTTAAGGACATTGATACACTGAAGGCAATCAGTATGGTGAAGGGACTTGAGAATATTTCTTATAAATATTGGTTGAAGGGACTAGGCATGTTTTGCCTAGAGAAGACTCAGGGGAGGGATGTTCAAATGGAGGAGGGAACAGCTTCATTCTATCTGTCCTTGAAAGGCAGAACCAGGAACAATAGTTGGAATTTCTAAGGAGGCCAATTTAGACTTGAAAGGCAGGAAAGTCTTTTAAAAAAATTAGACAGGGAAGTAGTGAATGAGATTCAGCATAATTTCATTAAGAATAGGTAATGTGAGACAAACTTCTTTTCCTTTTCTGGCAAAATTACAGAACTAGTAGTTGAGGAATGCTATGGATACAGTTTACCTAGATTTTAACAAAGCTTTTGATAAAGCATATTTTATTATTCTTATGGAGAGACACAGATAATACATCAGATAATACAGTTTGATGGTGTCAAAACTGGTTGGAAATCAGGGATCAAAGAAATAGTAATTGTTAATGATTCAATGTCAGTCTGGCAAGAGATCTCCATGGGAGTGCCCCAGGGATCTATGCTTGGCCCTGTGCTATTTAACATTTTTTCCAGGGACTTGGAGAAAGACTTTGATGGCATGCTCATCAAATTTGCAGATGACACAAAGGGATGTGAGGAATGATGATGACAGACAGTCAGAATACAAAAGGAGCTTGACAAGCTAAAGAATGGGACTGAATCTAATAGGATAAAGTTAAATAAGTATAAGTGAAAAGTCCTATTTGGGCACAAAAATTCAACTTTACAAGTATAAGATTGGGGAAGCATGGCTAGATAGCAGTTGTTCTGAAAAAGATCAGGAGGTTTCAGTGGACTACAAGCTCAAGATGAATCAGCAGTGTCAAGTAGTAGTCCCCCCCACTCCCACCCCCTGAAAAATGATAATTTGATCTTAGCCTGCATTTAAGAGGGACATAGAAAATAATAGTGTCACTGAAATCTTTCCTCAAAAGATCTCATTGGAAGTATTATGTTCAGTTCTGGGCACCATGGCTTAAGAAGGACATTGATAAACTGAAGGCAATCAGGATGGTGAAGGGACTTGAGAATATTTCTTACAAATATTGATTGAAGGGACTAGGCATGTTTAGCTTAGAGAAGACTCGGGGGAGGGATATTCAAGTGGAGGAGGGATCAGCTTCATTCTATCTGGCCTTAAAAGGCAGAACCAGGAACAATGGTTGGAATTTCTAAGGAGGCAAATTTAGACTTGAAAGGCAGGAAAGAATGGGACTGAATTTTTTTTTTTTTGTTCAGTCATTTCAGTCATGTCCAACTCTTTGTGAACCCAGTTGAAATTTTCCTGACAAGGATAATAGATAGGTTTGCCATTTTCTTCTCTAGCTCACTTTATAGATGAGGGAACTGAGACAAACAGGGTAAAGTGACTTGCCCAAAGTCACACAGCTAAGTATCTGAGGTCAGATTTGAACTCAGGAAGATGAGTCTTCCCGATTCCAAGCCCGGTGCTTTATCTAATTACCACCTAAAAATTAGAGCTTTCCAAAAGTGGAGCGGGTTGGTTCAAAAAGGAGTTATTCCTGCTCCTTGTAAGTCTTCAAAGGGAGATATATAGTTATAGAGGGTCCACTCCAACTCATTTTCTATGATTTTTTGAATCTGTGATTTAATTCCTGGTGTTGATTGGTTGCCAGCTATTGAGTGTGACTAACTGAATGACTTCCATTCCTTACACATTTTTGTGACTTATAGAATTTATAGCTGGAAAGAAACTTTAGAAAATAATTTAACCTAACATACTCACTGTATTTTAAGAAATGTATGCCTTTTGTTTTTATATTTAATTCCATTCCTGATAAACCCTACAATAACCTTGCTTTGAACTCTCTCTTTTTAGTATACTTTATTTTAAAAAAAAGTTAAGTAAAACCAACCAGCACAATGACCATACCTGACAGAGTCTGCAACATTCTGCATCAGTGGTTTCCCACTTCTCTACTGAGAGAAAGGAATGTGCTTAAGGAATGCATTTAATTATCTGTTCTCTGGTACAAAGATTGTTTGTTACAACTAACCAGACATCAGCTATCTTTCAGCAATGATTTCTTTGTTGTAGTCATTGTGTATGTTTTTCTCCTGGTTCCTGCTCATTTTGCTCTGCATGTCATACAATTCAGGGCAATTTAATAAACATTTATTAAACAGCCACTAAGCACAAGGCACCAGTCTATTTGTAAGGTATCCAAAAAGGAAAGCAGATCCCGCCCTAAAAGAGCTCGTTTTTCCTGTAATGATATAACATCCAAACAGAAGACAAATCAAAATCATATAAGTAGTAGAAATGAGGAGGGAGTGAATTCCAGGCACAGAGGACAGACCCAGGTATGAGTTGGAATGCTGAGTCCATGGAATGATAAGCAAGCCACTATGGCTGGAATGCAGAGGGCAGTAAGAGGAGGGACTCAGAAAGGTCTGGTAAGGTAGACTGGAGGCAGGCTGGAAGGGCTTTTTCTTTCTTTTTTAAATAATATTTTGTTTTTTCCCCAATACATGTAAAGTAATTTTTAACATTTGTTATTTTTTCAAAGTTTTGACTTTCAAATTCTATCCTTTCCTCCCAAGACAGTGAGCAATCTGATATAGGTTATATATGTGTAATCATGTAAAGCATTTCCATATTAATCATTTTGTGGAAGAAAATTCAAGAAAGAGAAAGGAAGGGAGGGAGGAAGAAAGGAAGGAAGAAAGAAAGGAAGGAAGGAAAAGATGAAAGCATACTTCAGTCTGTATTCAGATGCCATCAATTCTTTCATATTTTTCATCATGAATCCTTTGAGATTGCCTTGGATTACCGTATTGCCAAGAATAGCTAAGTCATTCACAGTTGTTTGTCATAGAATATTGCTGTTACTGTGCACAATGTCCTCCTGGTTCTGCTAACTTCACTCTTTATCAGTTCTTATAAGTCTCTCCAGGTTTCTTTGAAATCATCCTGCTCATTTCTTATAGCACAATAATATTCCAATACATTAATATACCACAACTTGTTCAGTCATTCCCCAATTGATGGGCATTACTCAATTTCCAATGTTTAGCCACCACGAAAAGAGTTGCTATGAATATTTTTGTACAAATAGGTTGAGAAGGGCTATAAATGATAAACTGAAAAGTATGTGCTTCCTCCTCAAGGACATAGAACTAACTACTAAAGATGTTAATGGCCAAGTCAGTATTTCTTTACTTGGTTTTCCAGATAGACAGAGCCATCCTAACTGTATAATTCTTAGCAGTGACAGCTGTGACTGTGTGGGTGGTCTGCATGGTCTTGGTGGCCAAGTGCTCAACAGAGCTATAAGAGCCAGTCCCATCTGTCTGGATTGAACAACAAGCTAAGGTGCTGACACTTTATGGATCTAAAATGCTTTGCTGCTAAATAGATATGAGTCTTATAATATTCTGGATGATCAAAAATCATCATGCAGTTAAAGAATAATAATAATAAGTACTAAATTAATTAAATTCAATAATAATAAAACAAAATTTATTCAAGAAATATTGACTAAGGGACCTCCAAAACCTTGTGCTAAGTTTTGGGGAAAATAATAAGTTAAATAATGCACAATCTAATAGGGGAGATTAGAAATGTACATGACAAAATAATAGATATTGGAATAGGATAATGGCTTAAATTTGTATGTCCCTTGAAGGATTTTGCAGAGTTCCTAAGCAGTAGATAGTATGAGTGTTTTTCATCTTGTTATACAGATGGAGAAAATGAGGATTATAGAGACTGTGATTTGGGCACAATTATTAAGCATCAAGAGTTAGGATTTGAATCCAGGACTCCAGGTGACACAGTAGAGAAAGTACTGCACTTGAAGTCAGAAAGATCTGAGTTCAAATCCATCCTCAGACTCTTATTAGCTGTGTGACCCTGGGCAACTCACTTAATCTCTGTTTGATTTAGTTTCCTCAATTGTAAAATCGTGATAATAGTGCCTACCTCCCAGGATTGTTGTGAATATTATCTCAAATGAAATAATATTTGTAAAGCATTTAGCACATGGCCTAACACATAGTAGGGATTTTAACAAATGTTTGTTCCAGTCTTTCCTTCTTTCTTCCTTATTCATTATATGTCCAGCACTCTAAATGAACACATCTTGAAGGTGATGAGGGGGAGAGTCTCATTTCCCTATACATTTCCATATCATCATTATAGCCTAGTTGGTCCCAGAAAGGTCTAATCATTACAGATTCTGGATAACTGACTCCAAATCAATGGGAGAGTATTGAGCATGGGCACAGAAGACACTCAAAGTCTGTCAAGATGCAAACATAACATATGGTTACCTTGAATTCGATTATGAGCCAAGCATGACTCAGACCATTTACTTGGCATTAATTCATATGTCTTCCCATACTTCTCTTCATTGATTACATTTGCTTGTTTTGTTTATTTTTAATTTAATATTTTAGATAAAAAATTGATTTTGTACTCCTACCTATATACTATCCTTTGAACATAACAACAAAAAGACAATTAAAACTCTTATAACAAATATGAATAGTTAAGCAAAGCAAATTCTCTCTTCATCCATGTCCAAAGGTATATTTCCTTTCACATTTTGAATCCATCCCTTCTCTGCCAGGAGGCAGGTGTCATGCTTTCAACTGAAGAATCTTCTGGAATCACGATTTATAATTGCATTGATTAGAGTACTTAAGTATTTCAAAATTGCTTTTCTATGTAATGTTGATGTCATTATGTAAATTTTTCTCCTATTTCTACTTACTTCATTCTGCATCAGTTCATAGAGATCTTCTCATTTTCCTCTGAAACTGTTCATGTCATCATTTCTCATGCCATAATAATATTCCATTACATTCATATATTATATTTTGTTTAACCATTCCCCAATAGGTGGTACTGCCTTAATGGCCAGTTCTGGGCTTCTACCAAAAAAGCAACTTTTAATATTTCTTCTTTCTTTAGTCTCTTTAGTATATAAGCTTATAATATCAATGAGTTAAAGGGTAAGCACAGCTTAGTGACTTTTAGGAGCATGGACCTGAATTGCTTTCCAGAATATGGATTGGTTCACAGCTCCACCAGAAGTGCCTCCATGTGCTTGTTTCCAGAATCTTCTCCAGCATTTGTCATTTTCCTTTTTGGTCATTTTTGCTAATTCAATAGGAGTGAAGTAGAAACTCAAAGTTGATTTAATTCTCATTTCTCTGAGATTAGAGTCTCTAAGGACTCTAGTGATTTCAGTTATATTTTCATGTGATAGCTTGGATTTCTTCCTTAGAAAACTGCCTGTTTTTATCCTTTTTCAATTTATGTATTGCTACAGATCTTTTCCCCATTGTATTTTTCTTCCTAATTTTAACTGCATTGGTTTTGTTTGTGCAAAACTTTTAAATTTTGTATAATCCAAGTTGTTCGTTTGATCTTCTCTTATCCCCTCTATGTACTTTCCTCCAACTATAGATCTGAGAGGTAATTTCTTGTAATCTGCATATCACCTTTTGTCTGTCTAAATCACACATTCATTTGGAGTTTTCTTGGTGTACAATGTGAGGTGCTGTTCTACCCTTAATTCTGCCAGACTGCTTTCCAGTTTACCTAGCCATTTTTGTCAATGAATATGTATCCCCAATAGCTGTTGTTTTGGGGTTTGTTGAATATAAGGTAACCAGGTTCATTTATTTGTGATATCTACACAATCCATTCCACTATTGGACCTCTCCATTTTTTAACCTGTACAAAATTGTTTTTAATGATTATTGTTTTGTAGTATACTTTGAGATCAGATACTGCTGAGTCCTCTGTTTTTCCACCTTATTTTTCCCATAATTTCCCTCAAGATTCTTGGTCTTATGTTCCTCCAGAGATAATTTGTTATTTAATTTGCCTAACTTCAAAGCAACCCTTTGGTAGTTTGATATAGCATTGAATAAATAAATTTAGGTAGAAACTTGTGGGATTTTTATTAATTCTGGACTGAGAAGTAGTTCAGGAGTTATCTCATGTATGCCTTTACCTTCATATAGGCCTCTTCCAAAGCCAGTAGACCAGTCTCATTTCATTTCTAAACTCCTTAAGGAAAGAGATTCTTTAGCTTTCTTCAATTGTCAATGTTCCTTTTCTGTCTCTGATGTTCATTCAATACTGTCACTGAAGCCTAAAGCCTTGTATATCTTTTCTTTTCTTTTCTCTTTTTTGGAGGGGTGGAGGCAAGGCATTTGGGGTTAAGTGACTTGCCCAAGGTCACACGGCTAGTAAGTGTCTGAGGCCAGATTTAAACTCAGGTCCTCCTGACTCTAGGACTGGTGCTCTATTCACTGGGCCGATTAGCTGCCCCTCTTGTATTTCTTTAAACAGGTTTTTGACATACTTGTAGCTTTTGTTAAAAAAAAAAAGTCTCTCATCCTATCTCACTTCCTCTTCTTTCACATGACTTTCCCATCCCAATTTCAAGGCCTTCTTAACTATTTTCCTTCCTGAAAAGTGATTGGTTAGTGTCCCCTGGACTCCTCAGGCTGCTAATCACTTGGACCAAGGTGTGGGATTGATTGTAACCTCTGAGAAAGCCCCAGACAGAGAGCATTCCCCACAGTGGGCTGAGGAAAGGCTGAAGAAGGCCAGGCGTGAGTCCTCCAATTCCTTGTCAGCAGCCCCCTTTGATCTCTATGGCAGTTAACACAGTAGTAGAATTGGGCCCTCCAGCTGTATAGGACAAGACATGACAGGGAAATCAGCTTCCTTGACAATTTCAAAAGCCCCGACCCTTTTGTCACCTGGCACTCTGCCATGTGGAGCTGTCCCATAGACACACACACCCTAGGAGAAATAGTTTTCCCAGGGGTTCAAGTGTGGACAAGTAAGTCTCTGAGAAATGAGGGACCAGCTTCACTCTGGCTTCCACTAGAGATAGGCAGGACTGGAGCCATGAGAGATTTTGTTTAGGCATCAGGAAGAACTTTCCACTTGTCTGTACTGAAGAATTCTCCTTAGGGAGACTCAAAGAATAAAATGATCTTGTCCAGAGGTGGGGGGATGGAGTGAATGATGTCCCCTCATAATATCAATCTTAGGGCTGAAAGATATTTCAGGGGTTATCTAGTCTAGCCCATACCTGAACAAGAATCCCTCTTACAAATTAGGTGATGACTAGTCATCCAGCCTTTGTGGGAAGGCCTCTCTAGTCAGAAGGAGCCCACAATTTCCTGAGATAGTCAATTCCACTTTTGGTCATCTATGAGTTTTAGTAACCCTTCCTGATATCAAGCCTAAATATTCTTCTTTGTAATTTCTACCAATTATTCCTATACCTGCCCCCAGGGTCTTAGCAGAACAGATCAAATCCTTTTTATATGCAGTAGTCCTTCCATGCTTGAAGACAATCCATAATAATTAGTCAGTTAAACAATAAACAATTTAACAAGAATTTATTAAGAACCTGCCATGTGCTAAGTGCTATACTAGGCAATGGACATAAAAAGCAAAAATTAATTAATCTCTGCCATCAGGAAACTTATAGTCTACTGGGGAAGACATGCCTATAAATAAACAACAAATAAATAAATAAGCAAACGAATGAATGAATAAAATACATATATACACATATATGTGGTTTTACACATATGTATGTATATACTTGCATGCCTATCTATACACACACATCCATGCACACATATGAGTATACATGTATATGTATATGCATGTGTGTGCATATATATACATATTTATATGTATATACATGTATATATGTGTATATGTAAACACACCTCTTTATACATATATGTATACAGTAACTCTACTTTTGGGCTACTCTCTGAGCTGGACACTCATACTTTCTAGTATTCTAGGGGTAACCCCATGGAGATACATTGCTAATATAATAGTTCACAAGAACCACTTGTGTACTTCCCATTAAGAAACTACCAGTTGATGGGGCGGCTAGGTGGCGCAGTGAGTAAGAGCGCCCGGCCTCGGAGTTGGGATGACCCGGGATCGAATCCGGCCTCAGAAATTGAGCACCTACGCATAAATAATGACTAGCCGTGTAACCTTGAGCAAGTTACTTAACCCCAATTGCTTAAAAAAAAAACAAACAAACAAACTACCAGTTCGCTTGATCTGCTCTTAGCAGATATTTACTCAGAGTTCTTAGTAAGAAGAGTAGTCATGAGAAATTACCCCCAAGAACCTGGGGCACATTTTCCCACAAATACATACAGCATCAATGGGAAAAGGAGGCTCAAAGAGAGTTCAGTTGGGAATAAGACATGTGTAGGATACATGGCTGGTGAGAACAACCCACAATGCTAAGTCATTCAGGGCCTGGAATTCTGTTCTCAGGGGTCCTCATGCAGTTTTCCTTGGGTGGAGCATCTCTGCTCTCCTGGGTTCCTAGGGTTTGCTACTCTTCATAGTCTGAATCACTTCTCTACTTCAAGGGGTAGAAGCTTAAATCTTGCAGTCTCCTTGAAGGTCCCCGATGTTTGATCTTCTGGTGACTATCTCCCTTCACGTGTATGTCTGTGGTACAACTGCATCTTCTTCTGCCCTAGTAGCTCTGCTCCAAAGCTGTATGGCTTTGTGGTGGGGGAGTGGAAGGAGAAGAAGAGAGAAATCCCTTCCTCTCCTTCACGGAGATCTTGAGCTATCACTACTTCAAGAATATACTTCTCTGAGTTCCTCAGGCCTACCTGTTTAAAGTCCACAGAGTGGTATATAGTTGTTGCTGTTGTTTTTTCCAGAGTAACTATAACTGTCACTGCAAAACAACCCAATTAATCCCCAGGAAACAAGCAAAAATGTTCGGAGGGACCTGGAAACTAGAGAAGCTGTTATCAATTCCTCCACAGTAAGTGCAGCACAGATTTCTTGGAGTTGGAAATACAGTCAAAAGCAGCAGGGAAAAAAAGTGCTTAGCCATTTCTTTTTCTAAACCTCATATATTTCACTTTTATAAATTTCTATTGATATTTTCTGTTTCTTATATCCCTATAATATTCCATGTATACCTCCTCTTCCCTGAGAATTATCCCATATGACAATATTTTTAGAGAGATAAAAAAGCACCTATTGATATATTGAGAAATATCAATGAAAACATGTGCAATGTATAACACCAACTGGCCCCCCACCTCCACAAAGAGCTAGGTTGGGGATGTTTTCTCAAATCTCTTCATTCAAGCCCCACATAATCTTTATAATTTTGTTACACTTGCTTTTGATTTTTTTTTAGTGTATTGTTCTTCTGCTTACATTGTTATAGTTACTGTTTATGTTATTTTCTTGGCTTTACTTACTTCACCCTATATCACTCTTTTCAGGCATTTCTGTATTCATCACATACATCATTCCATACAGAACAGTAGAATTCCATTACATTCATGTACCACAATTTGTTTAGCCATTCCCCAGTTGATGGGCATCTTCTTTGTTTCTAATTCTTAACTATCACAAAGAGTGCTGCTATAAATATTTTGGAGTATAGGGGGACTTTTTTCTTATTAATGGATTCATTGAAGCATAAGCTCAGAAATGGAGTCTCTGGTTCAAAGGGTATAGATATTTTAATCACTTTATTTACATAATTCAAATTACTTTCCAAAATGGTTGTACCATTTTACAACTCCACCAATAATGTATTAGTGTAGCCATTTCTATGAAGGAAAAGAAAATGCTTATCATGGGCAGACCAATAGAAAAGCTGGAATACTGAAGATTGAGAAAAAGCAATTTTTTACTGATGAAAGTCACTTTTTCATTCAAGGTTATACAAAACCACCATAAAAAGAAATTTGTGTGAGTCTATAAGATCTGGGTTCCTTCATCAGACTGTAAAACATCTGTTGAAAAAGTATTTTGGAATTTTTTTTTACATCTTAGTATGCCTAGATAACTTGTCTCTGTTGAGAGAATGGTGACATCTTATAAATATAATGATGTATTAATGTAATGGGGGACTAATGAAGGCATAGTCCTTAAAGTACATGCAGATTTACCTTTTCTTGTGGTTCTTAGAGAATATATGCTGTATTCTTTGCCTGCTGCCAATCCACCATCTGGATCTTTGAGGAAGCAGTTTTCAGCCAGGAGTAACTGAGGGGACAGGTGTGTAACTATGGATCATGAAAAGCCTTCTAGTTGCCTGAGGAACCAGAGAGACTGATCATGGACTTAGAACTGAGTCCACATTAAAAAATAATGAGATGGGGAGGCTAGGTGGTGCAGTGAGTAGAGCGTCAACCCTGCAGTCAGAAGGATCTGAGTTCGGATCCGGCTTCAGACACTTAATGCACACACAAAGAAAAACCTAGCCGTGTAACCTTGGGCAAGTTACTTAACCCCAATTGCCCTCCACAAAGCAAAAAAAAACAAAAACAAAAAACAATGAGAGCATCATACTCTTTTCTTAGCCTTTTAATGCTTTTCTCTCCCCTGGCAGCTTTTAGTTGAGGACAAATACTTATTGTGAGCTGTTAGGTGGTTAAGAATATCTCCAACCCAGCCTTGATATGTCTATGAATTCATGGTACTTTTTTTCCTTTTGTCTTTTTCTGTTTATTCTTTCATGACCATAGGTAAATATCCATATCTTATGATCAGAATGCCCAAGAAATCAATGAGAGGGAGATCTATCAAAGCCACCAAGGTCCCACCAACAACCAGAATTTAGAGCCAGTGGCAGCAGCAGCCAAGTCTGGTGAGGAGCTAGTACAGCTGCCAGATGGCCTATTTGACCCAGCCCAGCAATGGACTGATCCAGAAACAGAGGCACCAGCTCCTACAAGGAGTTAGCCCAGCTGAGCAAAGGATTGACTCATCCATCAGCTGTACCACGCCCAAAAGTGAACTTAGCAGGGGTTATAAGAAGGGAGAAAGGACTGCCAGGGTGGTACCCATTGGCTATACTTGGTTCCTTTATTCAAGTACCATTTGGCTTTGAGTTTGAGCCTATTCTCCTCAGGGAACAGCACAACACCCAGTTTGAAGGGATGTTTTTTGTACTTTTTTGTACCTTTTGTCCTTACTATAGGTTCTTAGTATATACCCCTTTATAAAAGCTAATTGCTATCATTGACTGATCATATTGGGGAGATATTACCTGCTTAATCAAAATGTCGGAACACAGCACATTGAGAGCTATAATACTCTAAGTTCCAGTCACTCAGATTTACTCAGTGATAGAACCTTGAAAAAAGTAGTAATTGCCTACCTAGAGGACACAGCCTGCCGGTAGGAGTGTCTGTAGATGCTGGGAGAATGAGCCCCTATGGGATGTTACACTGAGAAGCAGAATTGGCCTGGAATTACAGAAATTTCCCTATAAAAATGAAATACTGCATCACAACCTTGGACCATGCCCCATATCAAGGAAGGTTAAGCAATTTATCTAAGAGATCGAGATAAACATGTTTCAGTGACCTGAGAACTTGCTTGATTTAAAGCTCATTGAGAAACTACAGGCAATAATCAAGGCTAGACTTGCAAAAAGACGGTGTCAAAGGCACACTAAATATCCAATGTGATACATGGTTTCATGATTAAGAAATAAAGAAAACGAGTCAAAATCTTGTAAACTCAGTAAAAAAAATCATTAAAAAACCAAGTAAATAGTAGCAAAAAGAACAAAATACATGTTAAAAATGTTTAGAGATAAATTGCAAGGTTTAGTGTAAAGTGAATAAATTGAACTATTTTTGTTTTCCCAAGTAACTGGTATATGGCTATTATCTTCAGTGCTTTTATTGATGATCTTTCCTTGTACCCTCCAAAGCATTCAGTACCTAACTTGGGCTCTCTGGTCTTTCCCATTTGGGATGAAACAATCCAAAATTGTAATTCATCTCTATGCTTGAAAATCCCCTAATCTGTGAGTTACAGGAGACCTTGGGAATCATGAATCTAACCTTCCCTTAAGAGGATATGAATAAATGGGCAATACTGAACAGAAGGGAAAAAATATAATGATAGAATTTCTGCATTAGTGCCAAACTAATGGGCAAAGTATTTTTGTGGGGGCAGGAACTGCAGTTTCAGGACCCTCAAGTCTCTGCCTGTTAAAGAGAAACCAAACCCCAATGTTGCATTTATTTTTTCTGAAGTCACTCTGGCCTTTGAGTGGGATCCAAAAGTGGCAAGAAAGTTTCCCCTCCCAAATAAGTTCCCAAGGAAAATAATGATAGACTTGAGATCCCTGGCAGATTAAGGTGCCTGGAGGGCATGTGTTGGGACTTCAGGTTGTACAGATTCCCTCCCAGAAGATCCATATAAATATGCAACATCAGCAACACGGATTCAGTCCAATCATTCCATGTCTTCTCTAATTAAAATTACTATCTTTCCCCCCCATCTGTGCAATTAGAGCTTAATGAATTCAAGTTACTTCTCTAAGTGATTCAAATGAGATTTGATTCTAATATTTCACATGTTTAAAAAACAACAATAAATCTTTTCTATCCTCAAAGCATGCAAATTAGAAGAGCTATGGAAATGAAAGGGTTAGGGTCATTAATCATTGAATAAATGTAAAAGAATTTGCATAAGATTTTAGATCTAGAGTTGGGAGGGACCTCAGGCTGTCTACCACATTGTACAGATAAAAACACTAAGGTGTGGTGAGGTTAAGCGACTTGCCCCATGGTTGAGCAGGTAAGCTGTGTGTGTTGCCCATGTAAGTTATGTGCATACAGACTTCTCAAATATAGCTTGAGGTGAGGTAGGGATACCTATCTTTGGAATCTTGCCCACTCCATTCCATGGGGTGCCTTAATTCTTGCCCAGTGGGAGGCAGGAGGAGATGTAATGAGGCTGGCTACTCTGCTCTCCTCTGAGAGACAAGTGTACAGGATTTAGCTGCCACTTCCTCTCTTACCCCCACCTTGATATTACTGATGTAAGGGCATGGTTTTTTAAGGTCAAAAAGCTGTTTTCATGTCTATTGTTTAATAAGGGGAATGAATGAATAATCCCAACTTACACCCTGCTGGTTTGGCCCCTTTTCACCAAATACTAGTTACACAAAAGATCATCAGAAGCAGTGAACATTCAATCCATTCATCCATGGCACATAACAAACAGAAACTGGAGAAATTTTACAGATTAGAAAACATACTAAGTGAATAAGCTCTTTCATAGGGAGTAAGATAGCTCAGGTCAACCATGAGAAAGGTCCTAATATGACTAAAGAGGAGGCCCCAAAGTCCTTAAAAAGGCAACTAGGAAATTAGAGACATGGTGAGGTACTAGCTTTCCCTATATATTTGTCACTTACAAGGTTTATTCTTCTCTTCTCTTTTCCCCTAGAGTCAATCCAGAAGTGATTGAACTATATACATCCTCTCTCAAAGCCTTAATAAAGTCTTTCCTCTCCAAAAATTTCTCACCAACTCCACCACTCATGCATGTAGAAAAACAGTATTGAGTATTCTTTTCTTTTCCCCCTGCTTTTTGTAGGGGGAAAGGCAAGGCAATTGGGGTTAAGTGACTTGCCCAAGGTCACATGGCTAGTAAGTGTTAAGTGTCTTGAGCTCAGGTCCTCCTGACTCCAGGGCTGTCGATCTATTCACTGTGCCACCTAGCAAAAATCTCCGGGCTTGACTAGAAACCTGGGTTATATATCTATCAGAAGCAAGATTTGTACCCAGAAGTTTTGACTTCCACTATACTATATTGCCTCCTCCCTTCCTTATTCTAAATTGATCAGGTGGAGGTCCAAGGTATCTTTTGTTCGGGCATGGTCTTGGCTAGTTAGCACACGTAAGGATGTTTTTTTTTTTTTTTAACACATTTTAACAGTATGGACAGAAAAGTAGCTTCCCTTAGAAAATGCATAAAAAAGTCATACAAAGAAATGACAGTGCTGCCAGAGATTGGGGTCCTGCCTCTAAAACCCTGCCTTGGTCATGAAAATTCTCACATACACACAAAAATATGTTGAGCATTTCTATGAGAATAGTTGAAAGGAGAAAGTTCAATATCTGAATTCATCAGAAAGCCCATTAATATCTGCTAATATCCACAGTAAGAGGACCTATTGCTGGTAATTTATGACCATGATTTTCCTTTTGAAGCAAAACTAATCCTTATTGCTCTATGGAAAAATGTGAACCCCTAAATTTAGACTCTTGATGCTGAGTGTTTTTCCTATCAGGTCAGCATTTTAGGTGCTGACAATGAATGATAGAGGGAGTGTAAGGGCTCTGAAACTCAACTACCAGATTAGACTGTTAAGTAATCTCAAACTTCTAAACCCTATAGGGATCAGACGGCAGGGGTCAGGATCTCAGAAGATACAAATAGTAGTATAGACTCACTGCACATCATTTACCAATGGTGCAATGTATGCTGGAATCTTGGGCATGTCCATCTGACTGAAATTCCTTTTTCTCCCTCTTCTCTACCCCAAACACACTTACAGAACAAAGAAAACACATGCACAAATTTGAAAAAAAAAAAAAGAGAGATTCAGGAATACCTCACATCTAGGGCAGCCCTAGGGGCAGCTAGTTGGTGCAGTGGATGGAGTTCAGAGCCTGAAGTCAGGAAGACTCATCTTCACAAATTCAAATCTGGCCTCAGACTTACTAGTTATGTGACCCTGGGCAAATCACCTAACTGTGTTTGCCTCAGTTTCCTCATCTGTAAAATGAATTGGAGAAAGAAAGGGCAAACCACTGCTGTATCTTTACTAAGAAAAACCCAAATGTGGTCATGAAGAGTTGGACATGACTGAAATGAATGAACAACAAAAATCTGAGTATAAAGTTTTGTATATTTGAATGGCTGATAACCAAAAGAGCACCCAAATTTGGGCCATAGTGAATGTTTCCAAAGATGGGAGGGTGATCTGGGGGCTGGGGTGGAGGAGAGCAGCGTCCAGGTCTTTCCAAATGTCAGCAGTGGAAGTTCTACTTCTTCCTGCTTAAGTGTACTGTTTGATGGCTGATCCAGAGAGTATGCTGAAGGCTGGTATAATCCCTGGGGCAACTGGTTATAGCTGATTTCTTCCCAACTCTCAGTGCACCAATTTCATTTCCTTTATGTCATGCTGTGCTAACATGGGACTCTCCTTTCCTAGAAGTTTTAAAGGCAGAGATCTCCACCCTTCCACACCTCCGCCTTATTTGGTTGATGAGATATATGGAGGCCTTCCTGGAAGGAAGGGAATTGAAGAGATTGATCAATCAATCCAACAATAAATATGTATTTAGTTGATTGGTTGTTGTCCTTCATTCTTGAAGAGGACCACATGATACCATTATGTTCGAATCAAGTTACAATGTGTCTGACTGTGTGATCAGAAAAACATGAGAATGCCCTATTGAGCACAAGTAGTCCATATGAACATTTGGGGTGGGGATGTCTCTAAATTTATGTTATCTCCTATTTCTTTTGAGCTACTGCAATTCTGCTTTGCTCATAGAGCACAGTGACTTCTTTGATACAGGCATACCATGCTGGGTGGTCCTTTGCCAACACCATGTCATGCAATTAATTCCAAAGTTCTTCACAGAAACCTTGAAAATGACCTTGTATTGCTTCTTCTGACCACCATGTGAGCTCCTTCCTTGCATGAGCTCTCCATAGAAGTCTTTTAGACAATCATCTGTTTGGCCTTCAAACAATGTGGTCAGTGCATCAGAGCTGAACTCTCTGCAGTAGTTTGAATGCTTGGCAGTTTCGCTTGTGAAAAAAAATCTGTGTCCAGTATCTTATCCTGCCAGGTGATGTTCAGAATCTTCTTAAGACAATTCAAATGGGAGCATTTGAGTTTCCTGGTGTGACACTGGAATACTGTCTGAGTTTCACAGGCATACAATAATGAGGTCAGCATGACGGCTCTGTAGACTCAGTTTGATAAGTAGTCTAATACCTCTTCTGCTTTCCTTTGGAGCCTCCCAAATGCTGAGCTAGCTGTGGCAATGCATTATCAACCTTATTTTCAATGCGCATATCCTTGAACAGTATACTACCAATGGAAGTGAACTTATCCACAGTATTTGAATCTTCTCCATTTGCTGTAACTGATGGTTCCAAGTATGGATGGTGTGGTGCTGTTTGGTGGAGAATCTGGGTTTTCTTGGTGTTAATTGTTAGTCCAAAATTAGCACAAGCAGCAGAGAATTGATCCATACTTTGTTGCATCTCAGCTTCAGAAGCTGCATTGAGTGCATCTGCAAATAAAATATCATGCATCAACTCTCCCTCCACTTTAGTCTTGGCTTGTAGCCTTTTCAAAATAAATAATTTACCATCACTGTAGTAGCTTACCTTGATGCAGTGTTAGTCCTCATTGAAGCCATCTAACAACACTGCTGAAAACATCATGCTAAAAAGCACGGGAGCAAGCAGTCTTGCTTCACTCCACTGGTGACCATGGAAGTTTGAGAGCATCATTCATTATCCAGAACCAGTACAAGCATGCTGTTGTGAACCTGATGTACAATACTGATGAACTTCTCTGGGCAACCAAGTTCTGATGTAATATTTCATAAGCTCTCAGAACTGACAGTATCAGATCATTGATTTGAAGCATTTAGTATTGTCTCTGTGAAAAATACTACATTGAGTATTATGAGAGAATACTAAAAACAGAACATTAAGTAATCCCCACTTTCTACTATAACCTTACAACCTTTAACTATAGCTTCCCATTATCTAGTGAGTCAAGTATCATCTCCTGATCCTGTAATTAGCTGGAAAATGTACCAAGATGTTACTCTACAAGAGTGACTTATAGGATGCAGAAAAATGTAAGTATTTACAAGACTCATGGGATTTATCATGTAGGAAGTGAGCTATGACCCAGTGAAAGATTGGCCACCCATACTTCCTGTGAAGAAGTCTATAGAAGAGAAAATAATACTAGCAGGGAACACACTTGCTTGTGGCAAGTCAACAAAGTTAGGCTGTTTTTTGAATTTTTGATCTTGGATTTTGTAGTCTTCCCAGTTTTAAAAACTCAGCATCAAGTGCTTGAATGTTTCCACTGAATGAATGAGATGTAGGTATACATGGAAGGCAATTAACAGGATTTACCAACCTTTCAAGATTGGTTCTGGATTCACTTCTGGGTTGAATGATTTAACCCTGCATTGCTTTTGATCAGTCTTTAATATTTCTTCATATGCTTTATGTTTATCCTCTTAGTGTCTATATAGTATATTACCTATAGTGCCATCAGTGATGATGCCAGAGGTTTTAATCTGTACATATTGATGTTTGGGGAAGAGCCATAGCTGACTGTTGATTGGTCTTTGGAGTTTTGGAGTGGGGGAGGTTAACAGACTAGCATAACATTTGTTACTTTACTGAGATCAGACCAGGAAGAGGATGGGCAGGAACAAGTCATAGTATAATGTTTAAATTCATTGTTAGGAACTCATTTTAGTGTCGCTAGAAAACACAGAATAGTGGACTGATGAAAAGTCATCGTTTACGAAATAGTTGAGAGACTAGATACTCTATTAGTCTTCAAAATAGCTCAGGAGAATGAGTCACCAAATATTTAGGCCCACTGACAGATTGTCTCCTCTCTGGGGTTTGAAGATTTCCTTTTGGTTATTTTCTTGCTTGTCTGATTGACCCTTCTCAGTCTTTGTTGAATGAACTTCTGTATCATCACCTCCTCCACCACAAATAACCCTGAGTGTATCCTAAGGCTCTGTCCTGGGCTTCTTTCTCTCACTAAATTCTCTCTAGGACCTTATGGTCTAAGGGGTGGGGGGGAGGAGAAATACACAAAAGAGAGCCGAAAAGGAAAGAGGTGGGAAGTTACCCTAGTGAGAGCATGGCATTGAGGTCTAGAAAGTCAGAAGCACAGCCCAAGGGAAATGAAAGTTGGCTGGCCTGAGCCCAGGTGC
Organism: Gymnobelideus leadbeateri; assembly: GCA_011680675.1. Taxonomy (NCBI): domain Eukaryota; kingdom Metazoa; phylum Chordata; class Mammalia; order Diprotodontia; family Petauridae; genus Gymnobelideus; species Gymnobelideus leadbeateri. The sequence continues at coordinate 114,814 of WOXC01001397.1, read as the reverse complement.
CTGAATACAGAAGCCACTGGTACCAGTTCTTGAGAACTGATTATTAAATTTTCAGTGTGAGCATTTACACCTTGGAAATTGGCAAACACTACACATCAGGGCTTGATTTGTTGGTTTGTTGATTGTCTAATCTTATGAAAATGATGGAGAAAATGTTAATACTGTATATTAAACTTAAACATGTGTCAAATGCACCTTTTTTTTTTTTCAGGGAACTTGTTAAACATTTATAAACACAACTTTCCCTGGGTCTTTCTCCAAAATGGAGGTACCAGGAATAAATAACCTACTGATAGAAGAATGGGGCTAGCATGATGGAGGGATGTTTCAAAGTGAGCAGACTCCAACAGCTGAGGGAAGTTCAAAGGTGAGACTATAATCAAGGCACAGAGTTGAAGTCTGATAAGCCCCCTACATCTTGGGAGAGCAGATTTAAAAGGGATAAAAGAAAGGACAAGTAGGCTCCCATGGACTAAGATCCTATAAGAAATACCAGCCCATGAACAACAGGAGCTTCTAAAGAATGAAATTCTGATGACACAAAGAAACAATTCTGATAATTAAGAGAGTGGAAATTGTCTAAAATGACCAACATGGATCAGCCACATTAGCTCACTTAGATCTCAAAAGGACATGTACACAAGATGTTAGGAAGGGCAAGTAATAGAGAATAAGTACAAAAATATCATATCACCATAGAAATAGTTTCAGGACCACTAGAGTTTAGTATGAGATGTAGATGAAAAGGAAAACCAAGGACAACAAAGAGTGTCATTTTTTAAAACTGTGTTATGAAAAAGAGGGATTATGTTCCAATGGCTGGGAGATATGACAATGACCATGAGCAATGGAGAGGTGACAGAGCTACTTAATTGTTGTTTTGTGTTTGTTTTATTTACCAAGAAGAATGGTATTTATACTGGAGAGGATTTAAAAAGAAGAGCTGATGGGGAGCTGGTACCCAAGTTAAGTAGGGAGATAATAAAAGAGTTCCTAGCTACTCTAAATGAGCTCAAAGTCACCTGGTCTAGTTAAATTGCTGTAATGGGAATGGGAATTTGAAGGTCTTCCCTACCCTTTAATAGACCTAGGGGGGAATTTGAAGACTCCCCTGCTGTGAAGATAAACTCTGTCCCCTGATAGGCTGAATGTAGTCACATGGAGCCTGTGGTGGGAGGAGTTTGCTGAAGGGAAGCAGAGCCTGCAGGAAGCTGGGAGTCAGAGCTAGCAAGATGGTGGAAGAGAGAGATGCTCAGGCAAGGAGAAAGAGAGGTTTCTGATAAATATTGATATATTGATCTTATATTGCTTTGTGGAAAGGCTGAAGGATGCTGTGGCCCTCAGCGTTATTATGGCTTCTTAATATCCTTGGTACTATGATGGAATTGGCTTACTGGTTTAGGGATTTGGTTTTCTGGTGTCTAAATAAATGTTTCAGTTCTGTTTTCTACCTGGAGAGTTTGGTATATTTTGCTATTGAACATTATGCGATATTTATAGTCACGGTCTTGATCATGATCATGAGCACTGTAAATATTGCACTGGCACTACAATAACATCAGAAAAAAATGGTTCATGTGTTTGCTGGACCACTCACCATCAGCAATCCTAGAAAGATTGTGGAAAACAGGAGTTAGATAAGGGATAATCTCATCCCAATTTAAAAGGATGGCGTCTACAATGTATAGCCTAATGTACTTTGATTCCTTGCAAAATTCTAGAATTTAATATTTAAGGGATTTTTATGGTCTGAAAATTCTTCTCATTTTTTCTGTCCTAGTTTTTCTCTATTTAACAAGCTGCCCATTTCTTTACTGTCCTATCCTTTCCTGGAATTCCCTATTCCCATACTGAGAAACTTTCATGCCTAGGACATTCTATGCTGCAAAATTCTTGTTGATGAACTCAGGAACAGGGAAACCAAGCATACACCCCTCGCTCCCCCACTGGAGGGAAACCCTGATCAATCTGATGAATTTCTGGATCAACTTGATGAAATTACAAATTATGAGCTTTTGCTGGAAGGCATCTTTGGGAATTTTCTGCCTGAGAAGGTAGGTATACCTGCTTAAACCCTAGAGGACTCATGGACTGCTTCTAATTGGTTCCCAGTGACTAAGGCTGCCTCTGAGATGACTGACTGATTGTGTCTCAGGGGAATGGACTTGTGAGAGGAGACACCCAGATCTGTGGTCTCTAAAAGAGTGATATGAAATCAGTCTGCTCTCTCTCTTATGAAGAGAGGACTCCTTTTCATTTTATCTTGTTCTAGAGCACCAGCCCTCTTCCCCCCAACCTACTCCTCAAGCAAGTAATGACTAGAACACATGTGGAGCTACATATGATTTCCTAACTGGCTTGAGAGAGAAGGGCAACTAGGATGATGAAAGACTTTGGAGCCCAATGCCATACGAGAAATGATTTAATGGACTGGAAATGTTTATCTGGGAGAAGGAAAGACTTGAGAGTTCTTATCATGTGGAAGAGGTATTTTCATTTCTTTAGACCCCAGAGCTAGGACTAGGAACAGTGCTGATATACTTTGAATATAGTATAAAATATACATACATACATACATATATAAATACACACACACACACACACACACACACACACACACACGCAACTGTGTGTGTATCTTTCTCTCTCTCTCTCTCTCTCTCTCTCTCTCTCTTCTCTCTCTCCATTCCTTCTCTGTCTCTGTCTCTGTATTATCTCTCCTGAGAGATGGTAAGCTCCTTGAGATGGTAGACTATTTCTTTCATTCTAGACATGCCTAGCACCTAGAATGGTGTCATGCACATAGCAAATCCTTAATAAATACTTGATTGATTGATGCAAACAAGTCTCGAAGTGGCAGATTTAGCCTTAATATAAGGAAAATTTCCTAAGTCAGTCCAACAGTGGAATGGGCTTTCTTTGGAAGCCATGTGAGTTCTTCCCCAGGAGGTCTTCAAGCAAAGGTTGGAGGACCACTTGTTGAATCTGTTGTAGAGGTAATTCTGGTTCAGGTAGAAGTTAGACTCAGTGTTCCTGAGGTACCTTCAAGTTCTGGAGAATATGTGACTCTTTGACTACCACTAGTTATATTATGGTAGTTCAGAGGACTGGGCACTGGGCCTAGAGTCAGGAAGAACTGACTTAAAATTTGGCCTCAGATGCCAACTGTGTGAACTTGGGCAAGTCACTTAACCCTGTTTCCCTCAGTTGCTCATCTGTAAAATGAGTTGGAGAAGGAAATGGCAAACCATTCCATTATCTTTGCCAAGAAACCCTAAATGGGGTAACGAAGAATTGGACACAATAGAAACTACTGAACAACAACAAAGTCATCTGTATAAATATTTACATCTCTTACATGTTTAGACTCTGTAGCACTGCAGGCTATGAGTTTTCTACAAGCAGGGATTTCATCTTCCCTTTCCTTGGCATTACTCCATCTCACCACCCAAGTAGTAGAATTATAATTCTAATCCAGGACGCTATATATCCATGGGGTCTTAATACAAGACTAACTTAGGAAGGCAAAATTTGGCATGGGGTAGGAATGGCAAGAGTAACAAAGTTTTTTATTTCTTTTCTGGTTTGGATCTGGAGGATCAAACTTATTTTCCCTCTTTCCTTCCTTTCTCCCTCCTTCCCTTCCTTCTTAGTCATCTATTTATCCATTTTTTATCTATTCGTTCCTTTATACATATATATGCATGTATACATGCATACATATATTTATGTGTACTAATATATGTACATATATATATAAATATGTATCCATGTATATACACACATATACACATACATGATTGGATCTTTGATTTTAGCTCTGTAGAGAACTGAAAACCTTTCTCTCATGGACATAGATTTCATGCAATTGCAGATACGTTGCCATTTATAGTCTTAGGGCTGTCTAGGAGACTGTGAGGTTAAGTAACTTTCCCAAGTACATAGCCATTATGTAATCATAGCCATTATTTAATTGAATCTGGATCATCCTTATTCCAAGGCCAACTTTCTATCCATGGTTCCCTCTCCCTGCCTCCCCTCCTTTCCTCTTCTCTGTCTCTATCTCTCACTGTTTCTCTGTTTCTATGTCTCTGTTTCCCTTTCAGTGTTAGGGAAAGAGAGTGGTCCACTAGGAACAACCACAAAAATGAGAAGGTTCACAAAGATGTTCATTAAAAGGTAGCTTAATAAAGTAGAAAAAGTGTTAGATCTAGAATCAGGACATTTGGGTTCAAATCTTGATTCTACCAATTAATTCACTTGGGACCCTCACTTTAGATCACTTCTCTTGTCCTCAGTGTCCTAATCTGTCAAAGGGAACGATACCTCAAAGGACTGTTGTGAGGGAAGTACTATAGACACATGAGTTATTACTATAGACTATAACTCAAAGGGACCTTGAAGGTCACCACCCCCTCTTATTTTACAGATGAGGAAACAGGCTGAGAGAAGGGAAATAAAATGACATGGTGTCACACTCAGATTTCCCATAACTTGTACTTTAAATCAATTCAATTTGGTTCAACACATATTTATTTAGTACTAATCATGTACCAGATAGTGTAGAGGTACTAAGAATACAAAGATGGAAAAAAGTCCCAGGTGGTTGTTACACATACACAGATGAGTATGGCACAGGGCAACAGGGGGGTCACAAATGAAGATATCATCTTCATTTGCGCGTTGGACCCACAGAGGGAATCAGGGAAGGCTCTATGGTTGCCTCCATGGAAGGCCAAAGAGGCATCTGAATTAAGCATTGGAAGAAGACAAGGATTTCAACATTCAGAGATGTAGAGAGGGAGTGTGCAAATGCATTGAGGTGGGATAGAGCCTTTGTGTCCAAATGAAATATCATAGATTATGATGCTGAAGAAAGGGACTTTGACTCAAAACTGTTGCAAGTCCCTTCCTGTCTAAGAATGTTCTTACTTCCCCCAAAACATCAAATGAACCACATTTCACAGCCAATACTGCCCAATAAAACAAGCATCCTCCTTTACCTCTAACAAGTATGAAAGTAGATGAAGGGCACAGTTAAACTTTTCAAGGAAACTCTTCCTGAGGCTAAGCCCCAGGTTGGAAAAAGCAAAAGCTCAATTAGATTAAAAAAAATGGAGGGAGGAGGGTTACAAGCTTATAAAAATAAGCATTTGTTGAAAATGAGAATGCAGCCTTTTACAAAGAACATTAAAACTTTATCCAGTGCCTCCCCCACCCCCATTTTCCCCTGAGGAGCTCAAAGAAACTTACTCACTACAATCTCATTAACCAGTCTGACACCCTACTTGGTCTGAAGGGTAATTCCAGTTCTCACATCACAAGGGCAGAAATGGAGGGCACTGAAAACCCAGAGAGGAGGTATACTTGAAATAGAGTAGTTAGAATAGTTAACTGAATTTGAGGATACTTAGACTCCAGTGGAAACTATCCAATGTCTTGGGTACTTCTTTTATTATTTTGCTCACAAAGCCCTTCATAACTTGGCCTCCTCCTTCCTTTCCAATTTTCTTACACATTACCTACCCCACTCCCACTGTGTACTCTTTGATCCAAAAATACTAACCACCTTTCTGTTCCTTGAACAATGAACACTTGATCCAAGAAAACTCCATCCATTTTCATTGGCTGTCCCACATGCCTGGAATTCTCTCCCTCCTCATCTCTGACTCCTGGCTTTTCTGACTTCCTTCAAGCCTCAGCTAAATTTTTACCTTTTAGAAGAAACCTTTCCTCATCTCTCTTAATGCTTCCTTAGTTCCCTCTGTTAATTTTCTTCAACTTATAAAATATATAACTTATTAGTACATGGCATGGCATTGGGTATATTGACCAGATTTCACAGACATACAACAATGAGGGCAGCAAAACGGCTCTATTATCCTTCAGTTTAGTAGTCAGTCTAATACCGCTTCTCTCCCACACTTTCCTTTGGAGCCTCCAAAATACTGAACTACCTCTGGCAATGTGGTTGTCAACCTCATTACCTATGTGTTCATCCCTGGAAGGTACACTACCAAGGTAAGTGAACTTCTCCACAGTATTCAAAATTTCTCCATTTGCTTTAACTGATGGTTCCACAAATGGATGGTGAGGCAGTGATTGATGGAGCACCTGTGTTTTTTTTTTTTTTTTGGTGTTAATTATTAGGTCAAAATTAGCAGAAGTAGTGGAGAATGGATCTATACTTTGTTGCATCTCAGCTTCAGAGACTGCATTGAGTACACAACCTGAATGGCTTCCATTTGAATCGTCTCAGGAAGAGTATGAAGATCACCTGGCAGGATAAGATACAGGTCCTTTCTCGAACTAAACTGTCAAGCAGTCAAACTCTGCTTCAGGGAGTGCAACTCTGATGGGATGGCCACATTGTTCGAATGCAGAATGTACACTCACCAAAAAAGACTATTTTATGGAGAACTCACACAGGGCAAGCACTCACATGCTGGTCAGAAGAAGCGATACAAGGACAGTCTCAAGGTCTCTCTTAAGAACTTTGGAATTGATTGTGTGACATGGGAGACACTGGCACCAGACTGCCCAGCATGGCGTGCCCACATCAGAGAAGGTGCTGTGCTCTATGAGCAAAGCAGAATTGAAACAGCTCAAGAGAAACTCAAGATGCACAAATGTAGAGAAAACACCCCAAATGTTCACACAGACTATTTGTGCCCAACCTGTGCTAAAGCATTCTGAGCTCATACTGGTCTGATCAGCCACAGTCGGACAGGTTGAAACTTGACGCTAGTATCATGATGTCATTTTGGTTCTCTTCAAGAATGAAGGACAACAACCAACCGCCACCATTAGTCCATAGTGATTTGTGTCTTGTCTTCCCCATCAGATTGTAAGCTTCTTGAGAGCAGGAGCTATATTTTGTCTTTCTTTGTATCTTCAGTGCTTAGACTAGCACACAGTAGGCTCTTAATAAATATATTATAAATTATTGTTGACTGATTGATTTATTCCATGACTCATGATTATCTCTAAGTTTTCCTTATTACCAACTTTATTCAAATAACATGAACCAAGCATGGAACCAAATCTAGGTATCTTGAAACCTAGCTCCAAAGTTTTACCAGTAAGAAAGTTTCAAAAACCATTTTGAACGTGTTATATGAATGATATACACTCCCTTCCTCTACTCTTCACTTCTGTCCCCCACCTGCACCTCCATAATCTCAGAACAGGTGAGGATACCCTCTGCCTGCTTCCTAATGACCATGATGACACTTTTAATTGGCTACTGAGATGGAACTCTGAGAATATGTTGAAGAGGCAATCCCCACTCCTTTAAAGCCTCTTCATGCTGCTATGCTCCAGATTTGGAGGGTTGGGGGAAGATGCACTTCTCACTGGCCTACAAGCAGTGAGCTCGTGACCTACCTGGCAAAGGTGGGTCTGGGACAGGGCTGCCTCCTGTTTGTGTCTTCATTCTTTTGGTATGTGGTTTCTGGTCTGGATGCCATCAGAATGGCTATATCAGAAGCAACAAGAGAAGCTGCCTTTCCTATGCCTGATTCGTGCTTATACAGGAGGCAGAAGAAAGATAGTCCCTGTCCTCAGGGAGCTTACATTCTAATAGGAGAAGCCAATACATGTAAGGGAGCTGAAACGGTAAGATAGAAGGAAGGTATGTTCACAGGATCATGGTGGTGAAGATTAGAGTCAGAAACACAACTGAGTGGCAAATGAAGCATGGCTAGCCTGGACTCATTCCTAAAATATAAGCCACTGAAAAGAACTCACTGATGAGAGAAGGGGGCTGACATGGCAGAGGAATGTTCCAGGGTGAAAAGGTCCCAGGATCTGAGGGAAACAGCAATATCAAACCTTCTTTGATTGTCCCCTTTCCCTTAATATAACTTAATTTAAAACTAGAGAGCAAAGTAAAAACAGAAAAAAAAAACCCACCAATCACCTTCTGAAAGGAACTCCAAAAGGAAAAATCCTAGGAATGTCACAGCAAAAATTCTGAGCTCTCATGTCAAAGAAAATATATTACAAGTATCCAGAAAGAATCAGTTTAAGTACTAAGGACCTACAGTCAGGATCTCACAAGAACTGGCAGCTTTTACTAGAAATTAGAGAACATCTTGGAATAGGATATTCCAACAGGCAAAAGAGATAGTCTTATAACAAAAATAGCTTACTTTGCAAAGCTGAATATAATCTGACAGAGGAAAAATGAGCCTTTAATGAAACACAGGATTTTTAAGCAATCCTGATGAAAAAAATAAAGATTAGTAAGAATTTTGAAAGACAAACACACAAGTCTATAGAAATCTAGAAAGGAAAATGTATTTGAACCATTAGAAGAAGATGGGTGATGATATGGTAATAACATTCTAGCATCCCTCCTACCTCTCCTTCTTCCACCATGCTTTCCATACCTAACCCAGAGTATTGTAATAAAATCAACATTACTATTGCCTCTGGAAAGGATATGCGCACATTGATATACTGTTGGTGGGGCTGTGAGTTGATTCAGCTAGTCAGGAAAACAATTTGGAATTATGCTCCAAAAGTCACTAAGCCATGTCTATCTTTTGACCAAGCAATATTACTAGTAATATGCTCCAAAGAGATCAAAGAAAAAGGAAGACGTCCTATATGTATATATAACACTTGTCACCCCAGCCCTCACTGCCTTAAAGCCAGGTAAATTATATTTCCCTCTTTCCCTCTGGGTTCTCTGGTACCCTTAAGGGAATCTGAAAAGTGTTTAGGTTCTTTGCCAATAGCTCCAGACCCCACTGATAATGATCCTCCAAGAGTAAGAGTTGTCCCTTGTATCTCAGTTTCATTAGCCATTAATAGATTAGCTTTTGCCCAGAAATATTTACTTCAGAAGACATAATTACAAATATACAAATTTGTTACCCCAATATATGGGGGCTAATCCCTTGCACCACCTCAGTCTCTGGGGAGGAGAAGGGAGTTATGTTCATAGCTTATTTCACTCAGTTCCTTCAGAGTATAGTCCTAGGTTCCCCTCAGGAATCCTCCTCAGGCTTGATTCTCAGGCATCCTGGCTTCTCAGGGTTTCCCTGGGAAACCTAGTTGTACCAGCCCACTTGCAATCTTGGCAGCAATGTCATTGCCATAACTTTAAGTCCTGGATCCTGTAAGGATCATCTCCAGCACCTGAAACCAAGGAGAATAGACATAGAACAGAAACAAAGACCCCTTCCTGCCCAGGGCCATTTCCCAGAACTAGGGTAAAGCAGGGAAAGGAAAGACCTTTCCTTCTCATCAGTTCAATTCTTGGTATCCTTGCTGTGGATGAAGTGGGATATTTACCCTCAGGCTGTAGCAGATAAGAGTGTCTAAAAAGGACACAGAAGAAAGAGAGGGAATGGCTGATTCTGTCTCACCAGTTTTAAAGATGCAGACAGCCAATCAAAGAAGGCTAACTTCACCAATATGGTAAGAGATGAAGAGGCTGCTGTATTAGGCAATATGGACATGCTCCAAGGAAGGTACCCAACAATTATAAAATGGCCGAACAAATTATGGTATATGAATGTATTGGAATAGCATTGTTCTATAAGAAATAGTGAAAGAGTAAGTATTAATTTTTGACTTATTGGGGTCCATGTAGCACTGTTCCATCTGTGGTGCCATAATGTGGGGTCCAAAATTTGTCCAACCATGGGGCTGCTAGGTGGCGCAGTGAGTAGAGTGTCGGCCCTGGAGTCAGAAGGACTTGGCCAAAATTTGTCCAACTGACAACATGATCTGAGATGCTTTCTTCCTCTAGGGTCTTAGTTTTGTAGTACTTGATACCCAGATGATACAGAAAAGGCACCATAAAATGCACAGCCTCATTGGTTGATAGATCTTGACCTTGATCCTCCAGAAGGGTCTACACAAGATACAAAATCCTATTGGTTGACTAATGAGCCAATGAGAAGACCTTGACAGACCTATCTTTTTTCAGGATGTCTTACTGAGCTGAAAAACAGACCCATGGGCTGGACTGATAAACAGATGTCAAAACATCTACACGGGTCAATGGATTGGTAGAAAAGCAGACCATAAGCCAGCAAACAGGGTCACTTGCTGGTCAAGTGGTCATGGCCATCCCCTAATGTTCAATAGAGGAATGATGAGGGATAGAGGGACAATAAAAATAGTTGGAGGACTTTCCATATCATTGAGTCAGCTCCACCATGCTGAGCTTGGTCACCATAACAAAATGAAACAAGGGTAGAGGTTCTTAAGTTAGCTTCCTATGATTAAGCAAGTGAATTTACAATCTGTGGTTCACAGTTCAAGGGTGTAATATTTAGAACTTATAATCACTACCCTTATGGAATCATATCAAACCGATGAATACTGATTGGAATAAAATAGGGGTCCAATTAACCATCTACACATCATGATAAATTAAAAATGGATATATTTTTAATATTAATGTTAAAATGAAAACAATTAGAAGAGGATCATATCTTTCACAGCTATGGTTAGGAAATATATTGCTAACCAAACAAGGGATGGAAACAAAGACAAAAGATAAAATAGATAACTGATTACAAGAAACTGAGACGCTTCTACAAAATTAACACATCTGGAAAAAGAAGGTAAATAGTTGAATGGTGAGAGAAAGGACTATTTCCCTTTTGTATTTAATGACAAATTATTGGATTAAGACCAAGATTTTTCCCCTTTTCTAACACTTTTTCATTCAGAGACCATCCCCTGTGCATTACTTAGGTAGCCATTGAAGTGCTTTGCTGATACTGAGAGGGAGAAAGTTCTGTTCAGAAGGTAAAGTGAGGTGAGTTGATGGATTCCAGCCTACTCTATTTTACTTAGACAGATCTGAGAAAATGTGGATTCTTCCTTTTGTCAGATGGGATGATGTGAATACAGATAATTCTCTTTAACCCAAATTGAGTGATCACAGTCACAACCCCTCAGACCCTCATTAGAATAGGTCCATCTCTCATTATAATATTAATTCTTTCATTGATTGTTAACCAATCAGAATTGATTTCCACCCCAAGAACACCCACTCTTCCAGGGGTATATAAGTGGTGAGTGGGTTCCATGACTTGTCTTTGGTCTAAAAGAGATGACCAAATGACCATCCTTTTATTAATAATACACTAGCATTATTAACAAAACAATTACCCAGAAATTATGTCTCTCAAACTTTGTATGCATCACAATGGAAAAAAATCTTTGTTTCAAAAGAATTGCAAACTGTTTTAAGATATGTAAAATACTGTATGTGTTATCTCATTTGAACTTCACAATAATCCTGCATTTTAAGTGCTATTATTATCCCTATTTTATAGATGAGGAAATTGAGTCTGAAAGAGGTTACGTATCTTACCCAGGGTCACACAGCTAGTAAATGAAAAAGAGGCTTCCTGACTCCTAGAAAAGTAGAGCTACCTATCTGCCTAATCACTAATAATATGAGAAATGCAAATCAAAACAGCCCTGAATCTCACTTCACACACTGAAAATTGGCAAAGATAACAAAATATGGGAATAGTCAATGGTGGAGGGGTTGTAGAAAGATAGGAACACAAGTATGTGATTGGTGGAGCTGTGAATCAATACAATCATTTTGGAAAACAATTTGTAATGCTGCAAAGAGAGTGACTAAAATGACCATACCTTTTGATTCAAAAATTCCACTACTAGTCTTATATCCCAAGGAGGTCATTGGTAAGAAAGTTCCCACATATACTAAAATAATTAAAGCAGTCTTTTTTTTTTATAGTCATAGCAAAGACTTGGAAACAAAGTAGAAGCTCATCTATTGGGGAAGAGCTAAACAAATTATGGTACATAAATGTAATGGGATATTACTATGATTGTAAGAAATGATGAATACAAAGAAGCATGGAAAAATGTACATGATCTGATGCAGAGGGAGGTAAGCAGAACCAAGAAAATCATATACACAATGACCACAACAATGCAAATGGATGCACATTTGTGACCAGGGCAGGGACATGGGAGAGCAACTTCCTGATGCTTCAGAGGCCTTAATGTCCCATAGAGATGTCACTGTTCTCACTATGCTTACTTCCCACTTGGCATGGCTCTTGAGCACTCTGCCCAGTTAGATATCTCATCTCTTCCAGATGCTGCCCAGCTGTAGTTTCCACCAATTCTACCAGACATTGCTTTGATTAGCACTGCTTTCAACTTGCAGCTGTGGTTCACTCAAAATCCTTGGACATCTCTACCTCAAGGGAGGAAAAGTTGCTGCTGCTATCTTAGATAAAGGGAAAAATATCTTGCCTGGTACCAGCAAAAACCCTCTGCTCAATTCTCCTGCCCGGTTTCATCAGCATCTTGGCTAGTAAAATTTCCTCTTGGCAGGAAATACTTAGCCTTAGGTGCCAAGCACTTTAAAACAAGTAACCACTCCCCTCCACTCCACCTACCCACCCAGGCCTCAGGCATAGGATTTTCTTTGGCTTCCTTGCTATAGGAGTTTGGGTCCTTCTATCAGAGACTTCACCCCAGTTTATGGTGAGCGTTCCACATAACTCCCAATTTTAATATCTGAAGGCTAGACTATAAATCAAACGATAGCAATTTACTCTGTAATTATCAAACATTTCTGGAGTTCAGAGTTCCTCAATGATCAGATCCTATGTTTCTTTCATTCTCCCATGTAGGTCAGAGGGTGGAGAAAGACACAGTGGACAAAATCATAATCCCTTCCACAAACTCAGCCATCTTACTGGCCATTTCATGTGCAGAGAGAGCCAACCAAAAGCCTCAAAGGAGTTTAGGAGCATGCCCTTACCCCTAGTTTATAATTCTGTTATATGCCAGTGGGAGGGAAGCACTTGAAAAAATTTTTGCTTTAGTAGTGGGAAGTTAAAGGAGAGGGATGAACTATATATTAGTCCTAATATTCACTGGGAACTCTAGTTAGTGGCCTGATATCTCAGGAAATTTGGCAAGTCTGCTTTGGAAATGTTATTCAACCTCTTATCAGGGCCAGGAGCAAGGAAGGAGAAAAACCCAAAACGGCATTAGAAGGGACCTCAGACATAACTCATCCTACCTCCTTCCTATACAAAGCGTGAGTCCTATATGTGACATACCTGACAAAGCACTGCTGAAGGCCTCCAGGGACAGGCAGCTCACAACCTCATGAGGTTGTCTGGTCTGCTGTATTTTTAGAAAGTCACATGGATGAACAAAGGAGAGTGAAAGTACATGAGCAAGTAAAAAGGTGAATGATATAATGGAAACAACAATGGCTCTCTACTGCCTCCAAGATCAAATATGAAATAAATCTTGTTTGATATTTAAAATTCTTTACATCTTAGCCATCTTTTATTTTGTTAGTTTTTTTAAACTTTCTTCCCCTTTATTCCCCTTTACAATCCATTCTCACTGTGTCCACTACAAATTTATATTACATAACCTCAAGTGGGCCCTCACTGCCACTAGGCAATTCTACTATACCTCCCTTATCAACTGACTATCCCACAATGGCTCTTTCAAACCTTTTCATATCTCCTCAAACCTTTCATGTTTGCTTCTCCCCCCACTCTCTAAGTTGAGACCCTTGTCTCATATTTTACAAAAAAATGGAGACGACGTTCATCATGAACTCATCCTTCTTCCTGATGAGTACAGGCTCTGGGAAAACCCCTTGAATTCTGGTGGAATATTCCCACTTGATGAGGTATTTGCCTGAGGCCATAAGCCTTTCATTATCCTAGGCCCAAATCTGTTACTTTTAACCTAGCCTAGCCCTCCATTGTCTGGCTACTTCCCACCTTTGTTCTTATCAAAACAGCTATACCCAAATCTGTTACCCTTAAACTAGCTGAGTCCTCCATGGTCTGCCATCTCCAATAGCCTTCAGCTATTTCCCACCCTTAATCTCATTACTGGACTCTGACTTCAGTCCCCTCAAGATCTTCCTTAGACTCCTCTTCAAGACCCTCCCCAAACTCCTCCTCTAGACCACCCCTAAATCCTCCCACACTCTTTCTGTATTTAAGATCTAACTTGCTTCCACGAAGTTGCAGAGAATTCAATCTAGCGCAGACTCAGTCTTTGTCAGATCATTCTGGTCTGCTTACCCAATATAAGAGCCACAAATACCTAGGCTCTTTAAGAGTCTACCCATTATGGCAAAAGACTGAGAGAAGACTTGAGTTGAATTCACTCAGCAGGACTTGGCATTTTTATATTTTGGGGTCTCGAGTACCCCTAAATCCTAAACCTCAATGTTCCCTCTTCCTCATCTCCTCTCACTCAGGTGCCTTATGACATTTTCTCTTTCTTCACCCTTGTCTCATATGATTAAATGGCCTTACTATTAAGGCTAACCCCTCTATATCCACCTCATCTCTTCCAATGGATGGCCTCCTCTGTAATCCCCTACTCTCACTTATTTTCAATCTCTCCCTCTCTCCTGACTCATTTCCTACTGCTTACAAACATGCCTATATCTCCCCTCTCCTACAAAAGCCTCATTTGATCCTTCTATCTCTGTTAACTGTCATCCTATATCTCTTCTGCCCTTTATAGTTAAACTCATCAGAAAAGGCCATCTACAATTGGTGCCTTCAGTTTCTCTTCTCTCCTTCTTAACTTCTTACTGTCTAGTTTCTGACATTATTGTTCCACTGAAACTGGTCTCTTCAAAGTTACTAATGATCTCCTGGTGGCCATACTAATGGCCTTTCCTTAATCCTCATTCTCCTTGAGTTCTCTGTAGTCTTTGACACTGTCAATTACCTTTCCTCTAGGTTTTTGGGACATCATGCTCCTAGCTTCCCTCACACCTACATGACTACTCCTTCTCAATCTCCTTTGCTGGATCCTCAATGAGATCATGCCCTCACATAGAGATGACAGAAAAATTTGAATCAATTAATTGCTTATGTATCTTGGGAATGAGACCTTTAGCAGAGAAACTGCCTACAAAGATTTCTCCCTACTCCTGCCTCCCAGTTACTCATTTCCCTTCTAACTTGAACTGCATTTTTTTGTGTGCAAAAACTTTTAAAATTAAAAATTAATTAAAAACTTTAAAATTAGTATGATCAAAATTGTCCATTTTATCTTCTGTGGTTCTGTATGCCTTGATTGGTTGTGAACTCTTCCATATCTGTATTTGCAAAAAAGTAATTTTTTCTTTGCTCTTCTATTTTGCTTATGATATCACTGCTTATGTCTAAGTCTGTTTGGGGCTTATCTTAATGTTGTGAATATTGGTCTCTACCTAGTTCCTGATGGATTTTGCCATTTTCTCAACAGTTTTTCCTCAAATAGTGAGCTAGGAGTCTTTAGGTTTATTGAATATTATATCAAAATGTTGCTTTACCTCTGTTGTTTACCTAAAGTCTTATTAATAATATTAGTAAATTTCCTCTCAAGGGCTTGACTAGGACTATTTCAACTTCTGTCTGGCCTGACACCAAAAACAATGTTGGGTTCTGAACTGGCTTGTTATAGAAGCCACACAGGAGATGACTGAGTCTCCTTAGCTAATGCAAATACACCTTCAGTGCAAAATCACTCCCTTTTATTCAATATCTTTACCAGTTGCTTGTATCTAGATTAAGGCCTTTGATTGGTTGATTGTTTCAGTAGAAGTGTTGTCATCTGTTTAAGGGAATTCCTTTAAGTGGGGTGGGGTAACTTACTGATTGACTCAGCTGAACCTCCCCCCAACATTATTACATCTCATATGCCCTTTCCCTTCCCTTATCTCACATATGAGTGCACATGCATTTATACACATAAATACACACAGACATGCATTGCATATACAAGGCAAATGCATGCATGAAAATATACATATATGTCGTGGAGGGGGAATCATAAAACACTTAATCCCCACTGCTACTTCCAGACTCTCCCACCATCAATTGTCAACTTCTTTGGAGTGTCACTCTATCCAAATTTATTCCACTTTCCAGATCCTGGAAGCAATTACTTACTGGCCTCCAAGCCATTTTTCTTCTTTTGTCAAGGAGTCTTGTACCTCTCATGGAACTTGTAGTCTAACAGAGGAGACAACAAATGAACAAAATAGTATGTAGAAACAAATACATATAGGATAAATTAGAGATAAAGAGAAGTTAAGGACTGGCATTAAGGGGATTGGGAAATGTTTTTTCTAGAAGGTACGATTTTGACTGGGACTTGAAGGTAGAAAAGCCAGGAGACAAGAGATGGGGATGGAAAGAATTGTGTGCATGGGAGACAACCAGTGAAGATGTGTGGAGTCTAGAGATGGAGTCTCTCATTTGAGAAACAGCAAGAAGTTCATGAATGCTGGACTGTGGCATACATAGGGGGTAAGATCAAAGAAAATGGGAAAGGCAGGAAGGGGGTCCTGAACTTTGGAAAGATCAATTTCACAGCTGATTGGAGTATGGCTGGAGTGGAGACATGAGAGGAGAAGAACCTGTTGCAATAGTTAAGGCTTGAGGTGATGAGGCACTGTCCAGACCAGAGAGGCATCAGTGTCAAAGAAAAGAGAACAATCCCTTGGGGAAACAGCCTGCCAATGTCAGCGGGGATTGGGAAAGCGAGCCCCAGAACCTGTGCTCTGGAGAAAAAGTCTACCTAGTGATAGAGAAGGTGTGCAGTGCCACCTGAGGGAAGCCAAATCTCAGTAAGTGCCAGAAAACGCAATGCAATGATTAGTCTTGATTTCAGTGGATTAATGGTGAAATATAGCTCCCTGCTGTTGGCAGAAGGGTGTTGGACTACAATGGAAGAAGGAGGACTAATACTTCAAATGTGGCAAATGTACCTCTTTGTTTTACTTAGCTGTTTTTTGTTACAAGGAGGGTTCTATTGGCATTAAGTTATTAGGAATTGATAGCAACACATAAAAAAGCATCAATAATTTTTTAAAGCATCAAGCATTTTGAGCAGCACTTGGAAGGAAGGTACATACATGAATTGTCAGGGGGTGCAACTGCTGGTTCTGTGTAATGTATGTGGTGCTTGACCTGGAGTCCAGAAGACCTGGGATCAGATCCTATCTCAGAGACTTAATAGCTGGGAAAGACAATTATTCTTTCCAGGCCTCAGTTTTCCTCATCTGTAAAATTAGACACAAGGGCTGCTCAGTTCTTTTCCTTCTGACTCCAGGGCGGACGCTCTACTCACTGCTCCACCTAGCCGCCCCCATGCTCAGTTCCTTTCCAACTCTAAAACCTGTGATCTTTTGATTGAAGGTGGTCTTTGGCTAGTGATGCCCTTGGCAGAAGGCTTGGACTTACTGGGGTTGAAAGGAGCCTGGGGCCTGTCATTGAGACCATCCTATTAGGCTCTCTCTGTTCTTTGTTAGGGTCTAGGAGGATCTGTATCATTGCCCCAAAACATTCCACCCCTCACCCCCCAACTTATTACAAAGTGTATTAGCTGTGGGAACCAAACCCATTATAAAAAAGAGAGGGTGGAATTGGCACTGGGGGAAAAAGGCCTTCTTAGATTAAGCTAACAACTTGTGCCCATTAACTAAAAAAGATCATTAGAAAATTCTCTACTCCTCTATCCCTCCCCTCATTCCCCCATGCTCTCCCCTTACTCCCTTGAAATGTGAAGAGGGAGTAAGCCTCACACATGCCCTTGCCTCTTTCATATACATATATTCTCAACTTTGAAGGAATCCCCTAATAGCAGTGTGTAAATTGTGTATGAACCCAGGGCAGCTAGGAGAGGCTGCTTTGATCTCCTGTCAGACTTTCAATAAGTAGGACGTTTCTTTTCAAAGATGATTCTTTTAGGCACAATGCAGCCTGTCATGGAAATAAAATAAACCCCCCTCTGTATGATACTTCTCTGTCCTCCAAACATGAAACAGGTGAAGGGGAAAACTAACGGTCACAGACTCACAGGATTTTAGAGCTAGAAAAGGGAGCTGAGATCCCTCCTCTCTTAGCATTTTTGGTTGGTTTGTTGGTTGGTATTCTTTCCCAGACATAGAATGCCATCTGTGTGTTAGCTGTCCATTCCAGCTTTGTGTTATCTGAAAATTGGATAAATATCACAACTATATCTTTAAGTCATTACTAAAATGTCAAGCATGGATATCAGGACATTCTTCTGGGAACCCTTTTCTCAATTGAGTTCATCTATAAAATAGGGATAATGATACCTATTCTACCTACTTCATTGGGTTACCATAAGGAAAGTACTTAGTAAAGCATCATATATAAATATGAGCTATTATCAGCAGCTTGGGAGAGTGGAAAAAGCACTGAATTTGGTACCTGAGTACCCATGTTCAAATATCAAGTTTACCTATCCTTTTTAGTGATCTTTTAGTGATTTATTTTTTATTTTGTTATTACCAAGTCAAATCATATATATACACACATATATATACATACATATATACATCATAGGTATATGTATATGGTACAGATATATGTAGATATAGGTATACATATACATGCATATATGTATGTGTATAATGTATATGTGTGTGTATAATATAAAATACATTAAATAATATTCATGCACATATATGTGCATATCTGTATATAACATATATGCACAAGAGTACATAATATATACACTTGTATACATATATATCTGTATTATATACAAGCAATATATTTCTAAAAATTGTAGGCATGGGACACTTAGGTGGCACAATGAATATAGCACTGGCCCTTCAGCCAGAAGGACCCAAGTTCAAATCTAGCCTCAGACACTTGACACTTAACTAGCTGTGTGACCTTAGGCAGGTCACTTAACCCCATTTCCTTTGCCTTCTCTGCTCCAAAAGAGAAAAAAAAAAACTGTATGCAACAGAAGATTACAGCCCCCCCCTATGCAACCCACCCCTCTGTGGTTGTGTTCCCAGAATATTCACATTTGTTGATAGCTGTCCAGTTCACAATGACTTTTTTTTTTTAATGAACAAACATCTGTTTGAAGAGAGATTGTAACTGGCAGATTTCTTCTTGCTACATCAGAAAAGACTCCGTTCAACCTCAAGCTGCTCCCAATTCATATTCTATAGTAATTGTGAAACAAAAGATTAAATTCCACAGAAATGGTAACAACAAAAGTGCATAGTTTCAGTTAGGGTTTTTAGAATCACTAAATGCAGAGATCAGTGCTGATGTTGGCACATATTCTCAGAAAGGACTGAACATTGTTAAGAGTCAGAAGACCTAGGTTCCAATCCTACTTGTAATACTTCCTTATGTGACATTAAGTAGGTCACTTCAACTCCCTGAGCCCCCATTTCTCATTTGTAAAATGTAGGATTTGGATCAGATAGGGTCTGAGGTCACTTCCTGCTATAGATCTATGCTCTTATGAACCTATGAAGATGTCTGTCCACTATTACTACAAGATTCCCTCAAACTATAATAACTTCCTTTTCCAGTCTGGTAAATGGTAAACAAAAGAAACATCATCTTTGGTGAACAAAAAAATTCCCGTTCTTAGTTTGGCTACTGTAAGCTCTGTCTAATGTGCTTTTTGAGGGAAATTCAATGCACTCTCTTTCTGATTAAGTATTCTACTCAAGGGAGATTGATCAGATCTTCATTCAAGAGAGACAGAGGACTTCAGGCCATTATGCTGTTAAAATATTTGTTCTAAAGTTTTATAATACAACTGAAATCCAGTGATATGTTTCCCCATCTCCTTTTATGATAAATACAAACACATAATCTTATGTGGGATCTTTGTTCTTTAATTCTAGGACCGCATCTTCTAAAAGTTCTCATTCTTTAAGGGACCTCCAATCACTTGAAAATTATATTACTTTTATTGATGCAATATAAAATATAACATGTGATTTAAGTAGGTACCATGGTTTTCTTTGGTTATTTTATTTCTTTTTTTTTCTTTTTGGAGGGCAATTGGGGTTAAATAACCTGCCCAAGGTCACACGGCTAGGTTTTTTTTTTTGTGTGTGCATTAAGGGCTGAGGCCGGATCCGAACCCAGGTCCCTCTGACTCCAAGGCCAATGCTCTACTCACTGTGCCACCTAGCCGCCCCAGTTATTTTATTTCTACAAAACTCAGGCTAAGGAATCTGGGAAGTGATTTCCTCATAACAATCCTTTGAGGGAAATGCTCATTTTCCAGTTTTTTTTTTTCTCATCTACTCACGTTTAAGAGAAATTCTGATTAATGTTATGATGAACCAAGATTCCAAAGAATTGGTGAAGATGAATGCTACCTATCTCTTGAGAGAGATAATGCATTCAATGTGTAGAATGAGGCATAGCTAATGAAGGAATTTATTTTGCTTAACTATGTACCTTTATTACAATGGTTTTCTTTGGGGTGAAGAGGAAAGGGGATGAGAGGGAGGGAAAAATAAATATTAATTGAAAATGTAAAAGAAAAAAAGGGGAAATAGGCTGAAAAAAGTTAAATGATTTGCCTGAGATAATACAGCTCTGAGTGTCAGAACTAGACTAACTGCACTGCTAATCTTTGGTACTAAAAGTTCTCTGATAGCTTAGAAAAACTTCCATAATGAAAACTGAATGATTTTTAGCACCTTCTGTTCTTTTTCCTGTAGCTCTGCTATCTTCACTTAACAGAAGGAGAAGGGGACTTCACAAGATTGAAGGCATAAGGATTCACTATTTGATAAAAGCTACTGGGAAAATTGGACAGCAGTATGGAAGAAATTCAATTTAGGCCAACACCTCACACCAAGATAAATGTCAAATAGGTAAGTGACTTAAATACACAAGGTCACATCATAAACAAATTAGAGAAACATGGGGAAACATTACCTATCAGATCCGTGGATATGAGAAAAGTTCATGATCAAAGAAGTGATAGAGAAAATTACAGAAAATAAAATGAATAATTTTTATTAAATAAAATTTAAAAACTTTTGCCCATATAAGTCCAATAAAGTTAAAAGTCAATGGGAAATAATTAATTGGAAAAAACGTTTGAAGTGAATTTCTCTGATAAACAAAATATATAGGTAACTGATTAAAATTTAGAAGATTAAGAGGCATTCCCTACTTGATAAATGGCTTAAAAATATGAACTTAAAAAAACTCTCAAGGGAAGAAACACAGACTATGTCAAATCACTAGAGACAGACAAAATAAAGCGATGCTACTTCCTACCCATCAGATTGGCAGAGATGACAAAAAAGGAAAATGAAAAATGTTAAAGAACCTAGGGGAAAACAGCATAGTGATATCCTCTTGGTGGACCTGTGAATGGATACAATTATTCTGGAAAGAAATTTAAAATTATACATCAAAAATTACTATACATATATGCTCTTTGACCCAGATACACTACTTCTAGGTCTATACCTTAAAAATATCAAAGAAAAAAGGAAATGTCCTACATATGCAAAAATATTTCCAGCATCATTTTTTGTGGGGTCAAAAAACTATAAATTAAGGGAATGCCCATCAACTAAAGAATGCCTGAATAAGTTGTGATGCATAAATGTGATGAAATACTATTGCAATGTAAGAAATAAGGGAAAAAGGTGATTTCAAAGAGACGTGGAAAGACATATTAAATGGTGGAGAATTAAGTGAGTAGAACTAGAACAATTAATACTATTAACAATACTATTAACACTAGAACAAATAATACTATTTCAATATTTGAAAAATGAACAGTTTTGAAGACTTTTATAAATGGATGAAGAACAAAATGAAGAACCATCAGAACAATTTACGTCATAACAACAACATTGTAAAGACAACTTTGAAAACTGTAAGAATTATGATCAAAACAATGACAATCTTATAAACTTGTTGAAGATCATAGAGAGATAGATTAGTAGGTAGAGCATTTATTAAGTACTTATTTTGTGTCAGCATTGTTCTGGGGTTGTAACCTACGTTTGTGTGTTCTCTAGCTCCTAGAACAGTGCATTACACATAGTAGGACCTTACTACGTGACCTTTGGCAAGTTACTTTGTCTTTCTGGCTCTCACTTTTCTCATATATAAAATAGGGAGGTTGAACTAGATCCTTTAAAATCTAATCCTACCATCAGTATCACAAATGAAATTAAATATTTATTTAGTAACCATTTCTTAGAGGTCTTTGAGGTGAAGGTCATGGGATACACTCCGTTCACTTGGGAAACTTCGAGTCTAGTAGACAAAAAATATTATATTGCCTTAGTAAAAAATTGATGATCCACATGCCTTCGAGCACAGTGCCTCAATAGAAGATCTAGAGAAAAACAAATGAAGTGACAAAGACTCTGGAGAGCCACTGGCCAGGGAGAACGAGCGAGGTGTGAGGGGATCCTAAAGAAATGAGAACTCTTCTGTCTGGAAAGACAGATTATTATAAATAAAATAAGCAACAGGTTTACAAGAGACATGAATGATCCTGCAAATGATACATTTTACATTTCAAATTAGACTGCAAGATAGATATTTTAAAGCTGAAATAGAAATTCTAAAATGTACCAAAAAGGATTTAATTCAGAAATGTTTGTCTATTTTTTTAAATAAGCAAATAAATTCCCCTTTAAAATAAGGAAAGGATAACATATGGAAGTACTCACTTTTGTTGATATTTAAGTTCATAAAAATGGAAAGAAAGAAATAAAATAAAGACAGGCTTATAGGCAATATGACTAAAACCCATAAAATTATTAAGAATAGGCATGAGGTGAGGGAATAGGCCACAGGATGTAATGAGGGTGGTTTTATGTTCTACTTAACATATTTGGAAAGGCTTCAATAACTCCTTTTATACTTCTAATGCACTATTCATGGTTTGTTTTGTGTTATAGTTATTTAAATATACATTGTAGCTCTCTCTACTAGTCTGTAGCTTTCCCATTGTTGTCTCATTCATTTTTGTGTCCCCATAGGTACTTAATAAATATTAATTAAATTAAATTGAATTGTATGCGAGGTTATAGTACCTACTTCCTGGGAGAAGGATGGTTGTAGTGAAATGCATGGTACTAAGGATCTCTATTATTCATTTAAGTTTTTCTTCTATTACCTAACTCAGTCATAGAATATCATTTGTATATATTAGAATCCTGGAGATTTAGGGAAAAGTGTTCTTCTACCTCCTTCTTAAGTAAGGACTGTTCTCCTATTTTCACTTATATAACTCAGCTCTAGACTCTGCAAAGATTGCATTGATAAAGGTGCCTGATACTGTGAGCCTTACCAGGTCCCCAGGAGGTAGCCAGAATTAAAATTGCAGTCTTTGGGGCACCTGGTATAATTTGCAGGGTTTGCAAACTTTTTAACTGGGAGGTGGAGAGAACATAACAGGTATGTCTAGGAGAAGCCTGGTGATCCTCTTGAATCCTCCTATATCTTCCCTGTAGTGGATAGTGATTAAAGAGTATCAATGTCTCCTTTCACCTCCCTTCTCACTAGCTTCACCTATCCTTTTCTTCTCCAATCTAAAATCATTCTAGCTCCTATAGCCTCCTCAGTCTTTAATAGTTTGGGACCTACCTCTTTGGGCTCTGGATACTAGGAGTGTAGGAGTCCAGGAGTCTAAGATCAAATATTTGTCACACCCTTGTAAGATAGTCTGTGTTCCACTGATTGTTTAGTTATCTCTGAAAATAGGGCTTATGGGGCAGTAACAACTCACCCATTTGTGAATTGCTTTTATTGAGGAAATTTCTTTCATGAGTCCAAAGTACTTCTGAGGCAAGCCCTTACTCTATCTCATTAGTTTGAAACACAGGGACATCATCCTAGTATACATAGCAAACAAAATAGCCATCTCTATCATGTTTCATGGTTTTATTGTTGTTGTTTTAATCTCTGAAAACTATTCAGATTTCTGTAACATTATTTTGCCTCATTTTGCCATTTTGCCTGAGAAGGAAAATAGATTGTGCAAGAGCATACAGTTAATCAGTGTCAGAATCAAATTTCAAACTGAGATCTTTCCATTCTTAGGCCAGTATTATTCCCACTCCACCATATTTCAGCATACAATGCATGGTCAGGGAATGCAAATTCATGTTATTGTCAACATCAACAAATGTATACACGTTAATGATAACTGATGATAGTATTGAAGTATTATAATTTACTATAAGTTTTCCTAACAATAACCCTGTGAGGTAAATTGTGTGATCATTATTAACTTTATTTCACAGATGAGATTCACAGTACACACTGGGGTTCGGAAAGCTTAAGTGATATGCCTAAAGTCATATAGCTAGTGCTTTGGAATCTTGGACTTCAACTTGGGTCTCCTGATTCTCAATTAAAAGGCAGTAGAACGTACGCTATAGTGGAAAGAGCACAAAAGATAGAGGTTCAAATACTGTCTTTGACATTTCTTAGTTGTGTGTCTTTGAACAAATGACTTCACTGAACATCAGTTTTCTAATTGTTAAAATGGAAATAGTAGTACTTATACGATCTACCTCCTTGAAAGGAAAGTTCTATGTAAACATTCAGTGATATATAAATGTAAATTATTATTACTAGTCTGTACTTTTTCCTTTACATCATGCTACTTTTCTATTACAGGCGGTGAGGTGGCTCAGTGGATAAAGTGTCAGCTGAGAGTCAGGAAGACTTTAGTTCAAATTTGTCCTCAGATACTTACTAGCTGTGTGACCCTAGATAAGTCACTTAACTTCTGTTTGCCTTAAACCATTGGAGAAGGAAATGTCAAACCACTCTAGTATCACTGCCAAGAAAACCCAATGGATAGTATTAGCATGCAATGGTCCATGGGGTCATGAACAGTCAGATACAACTTAACAACTACTTCTCTGTTATGAGATACACCCAATTCAACACATCTAAAACAAAACTCATCTTTCCTCTAAAACCCAGGTCTACCCTTAAACTTCCCAATTTCTTTTAAGGGTACCATCCTCCTTCCCATTCCCTAGGTTTGAAATGTCAGAGTCACTTTTTGACTTCTCTTTCTTTTTTTTTTTTTTTAAGCAATTGGGGTTAAGTAACTTGCTCAAGGTTACACGGCTAGTCATTATTTATGCGTGGGTGCTCATTTTCTGAGGCCGGATCTGATCTCGGGTCATCCAAACTCCGAGGCCGGCACTCTTACTCACTGCGCCACCTAGCCGCCCCTTTAGGGCAATTGGGGTTAAGTAACTTGCCCAAGGTTACAGGGCTAGGTTTTTGTTTGTGTGGATTAAGTGTCTGAGGCCGGCTCCGAACTCAGGTCCTTCTGACTCCAGGGCCGGCGCTCTATTCACTGCTCCACCTAGCCGCCCCTTTGACTTCTCTTTCAACCTCAAACCCTGTCCCCTGCCTCTATCAGATTATTTGCTAAGTTTTGATAACAATATTTCCATAACATTTCTCACATCTATTCCCTTCTCTCTATTCACACAACTTATACTCTAGGTTCGGAACTCATCACCTTTCACTTGGACTATTGCAATAGCTTTTTGATTGGTCTTCCTACCTCCAGTCTCTCCCCCCATCCCCAATAAATCCATTTTTGACACAGCTACCAAGCTGATATTCCTAAGACATATCTATCCATGTCATGCCCCAACTCAAACTCAAAAATCTCAATGATTCCCTGTTGCTTGTAGTGTAAGATATTAATTCCTTAGCATTACCCCTTCACTCCAGTTCTCACATGCCTTTTTATATGACTGCCTTTCACAAATTCTCTTCCAATCATATTGGCCTGTTCTCTGTTCCCTGTATATGACATTCAATCCTTTGCCTTGGATTTTTTGTGCAAAGGGTCTTCTATGTCTGGAATGTACTTTCTTCTTACATATGCATCATATACTCCCTACCATTTTTAAAGGATAGCTTAAAAACCGCCTCATACAGGAGGACTTTTCTGATGCTTTCCCATACCATCTCCTGGCATGCTGTTTCTCTTGAAATTTCTTTTTATGTACTTTGCATTTACTTACTTATGTACATGTTGAATGAAGAGGCTAGCGGTGCAGTGGTTAGAGTGCAGGGCCTGGAATTAGAAAAACTCAACTTCCTAAATACAAATCTGGTCTTAGACACTTACTAGCCATGTGACCCTGGCCAAGTCACTAACTTTGTTTGGCCCAGTTCCTTAACTGTCAAATGAGCTGGAAAAGGAAATGGTAAACCACTCCAGTATCTTTGCCAAGAAAACCCCAAATGGGGTCACAAGGAGTTGGACATGTATGAAAGTGACTGAACAACAAACAAAAGTACATGTTGAGTCCTTCCAATAGAATGTAAGTTCCTTGAAGACAGGCACTGTTTCATTCTTTGACTTTGTATTTAACACCTAACATAGTGCCTGGAATATAAAAGCTGTTTAATAAATGTTTGTTGGACTGAATTGATGAGGAAGGGACTTGTATGCAGCACAAAAATGCACCCTCTGATTTATTCCCAAACTCAGACTACACTATTTGGATTCTCTGATTTCTAGGTCTATCTGTACTACCGCTGCCCTCCTCTGGAACAAACATTGACAACTAAATGTCACAACAAAGAACCTTCTGGTTCTGGATATCCGGTCATCCTAAGATGCCTTGATGTCTCCTGACCAGCTTCTATATCAGTCAGTGAGACCTGGGTATCTGCGAGAATGGTTGATATATTGCTGCCATTTTCAGCAGAAATAATCTTTCTCTTTCTTTCATTTCATACATCAACTTAATGATCAAGTACTTCTTTTCTGAATATTCATTTTTACTTATTTCATTAAGTATTACATACAATTTTAACACTGATTTTTAAAATAATTTGGTTTCTAAATTCTCTCTTTCCCTTTCACTCCTCTATCACCTATTGAGAAGGCAAGAAATATATTGATTATTTATGTGAAGTTATGCAAAACACATTTCCATATTAGTCATGCTGCAAAAGCAAACACACACACACACACACACACACACACACACAAAACAAAGAAACTAAAAAAAAAAGATTGGTTCAATTTGCACTCAGAATTCATCAGTTCTTTCTCTGAAGGTGGGTAACATTTTCCTTCATGGGTCCTTTGGAATTTTCTTGGATCAGACCTTGATCTTGATCAGAGTAATTAAGTCTTTCACAGTAGATCATCCTCAGAATATTCTTGTTACTGTGTGTAATATTCTTCTGGTTCTGCTTACTTCACTTTTTATCAGTTCATATAAGGCTTCCTAGGTTTTATCTGAAACCATTCTGCTTGTCATTTCTTATAGCACAATAGTATTCCATCACAATCATATATCACAACTTATTAAGTCATTCCTCAGTTGATGGGAATCTCCTCAATTTCCAATTTTTTGCCATCACAAAAAGAGCTGTTGTAAATATTTTTTTTTTTTACAAATAGGTATTTTTCCTTTTATTTGATCAAGTTCTTCTGATTCCACCTCTCAAATATATCTCACATCCTATTCTTCTAGGAAAAGTACATGCAATCTATAATAACCTAATAGGTTTTTCTTCCTGTTTTTTCCCTTTCCAACTTGTCTTTTACATAACTTCTGCACTAATCTTTTTAGGCATAAATTTGTTCACGATGGACCTCCCCTCAAAATTTTCCATTAGCTACTTATCTAATGCCTCCCAAGGAAAGTTCAGACTCCTCTATGGTTCATTCAAAGTCCTCCACAATGTGTCACTAGCTACCTTTCCAAGGTTAATCTTATGTTACACCCGTCCATATACTTGATGCTGCAGCAAAATTGTTCTGTCCTCTGTCACCCAAATTCATCTGTTCTTTCCTATATCTGTACCTTTTCCCACACTGTTCTTATAAAACTTGGACCGCCCCATCCCCCACATACATCTATTGAATTCCTGTCTGTCATGTAAAGCCCTGCTCAAATGCTACCTCTTCCATGAAGCCTTTCCTGATCTCCTCTTCCCTCCTCAATAATGACTTTACTTCTCAGATATCACATAGCATATTGTTTTCTACCTCTATAATACATCATCTTATATTATAGTTATCTGTTTTTGTGTCTTATCTCCTGCATTAGACTGTAAACTCTCTGAAGGCAAGGGCCATTTTTTCTAAACTTTGTATTTCCTTCAGTGCCTCATACAGTGGTTCATATGCAGCAGGCAGCATGGTAGAGTGGAAAGAGCACTACCTCTAGAGTTGGAGGTCCTGGGTTTAAATCCCACCTCTGATATCTGTATGACTTTGGGGACAGTTTCCTCAATTATAAAAAGAGGGGGTTGTCTAATCCCTTATATGGGCTCTGAGGTCCCTTCTTGATCCAGATCTCTGATACTACAATCAGTAAATATTTACTAAGTGAATGAATGTCCAGGTTTTTTACATATGGGTAGACTAGATGCTAAAAAATTCTCATTCAAGATATAGATGGTTATTTAAACCTTCTTCAGGCTCTAAACATCTAAAGTGGATTGGAATTCCACACCACTAAAATTATAAAGGCAATACATACCATAACACAACCATCAAATCCTCATCTCCCAGAAGAGAACTGGCAAGAGTTGAAATAGGATCATCCCATTAAGAAAGATAGCCAGAAGGAGGGGGATGGTGCTGTGGGGGAGGTGAAGGTGCAAGGAAAATAAAGAGATAGGGCTGGTGGAAGATGCAGGAGGGAAAGAAGTAGGGGCTGGGAACATGTGCAGAGTTAGAGAAGTATAAGGATGAAAGCTTGAGGGTAATTGGTAGAGATAAAGACCCTTAGGAATATGGAAGGGAGGAGAAATATGGTAAGAGGAAATTATTCAAAAAATGGAGTAAAGATGGGTTTTGAGCAGAGATTTTAGATGCCATTTTTCTATACTGCCCCAACTTCTGTTAAATTATGACAATCCTCACTATTGCTTTGACCACCAGAGGGCTCCTATATTCCAGAAATATTATGGAAAAGCGCTGGACAACCCCAATAATAACCATCCTTCTCTTTATCCCACCCCCAAAACAACCAACCAACCAACCAACCATAATCATGTGCAATCAGTAACATAGTTTTGTCACTGTGGGCAGATTCCCTAGTATTTGAAACTTGGAGTTTCAGTTCTGTCACTAAGATATTGGATCGTCACGTGCAGCAAATTCAACCTCTTTTTATCTTTGCTTCTTTATATGTGAAAGGGAAAGCATATCTACTATACCTGGTTCTAATCTGCATTGCAGTAGAATGAGAAAGCAGAGGTAGGGAAGAACTTTTGTTGGGATACGTATCCCTTCTACAGAAATGTACTTTCTTGCCACAGAGTAGTCTTCTAAGTTAATTTTCTTCTTAAATGTATTTATGTATGTATGTGTGTATATATATATATGTATGTATGTATGTGTGTGTATATACACACATATATGTATGTATGTATTATATAGCAAGGGCTTCACACCATGCACAAAATGATGGTCAATACAGTTCTTACCCTCAAGTAACTTATAGTTTCAAGAGAACAAAATACACATAAAATTGCTAAATACAAGCAACAAATGAGAACAAGAGAAACTCCAACAGTTTAGCATAATCACAGTAAATAGGGAAGAGCCCAATGTCGCAATTAGCTAACCTTAGTCAAAAGACTCATGAGCCCCCTTTCTTCCTCTTCCTCCCCATTCCTCTTGCTCAAGTTTCTGTGTCATTTTCTATGGACCAAGTTAGACCTCTCCTTGTTCACTGCAGTACTCGTATCTGTTCCCAGTCCCAAGACACGCCTATACAGAAAGGAATATCATGCACACATTAAGTGATAAAGAAAGGTTCATCTTATTTTTTTGTAATTTTATTTTTTATTGTAAACTTACCTCTCACCAGGCACAAACATTATTGGCACTTCTTTTTCTTTTCTTCTTTGTATAGTACTTTCTTGGCCAAGGTGTTACCAAGAAGGTCAGGACACTAGACATAGATGCCTACATGTTTTAGGAAACTTCCTCAACACCTTTCCTGGGAAGTGGTGCCCTGATTTTGAGGTTGGCAGAAGGGACTGACTGTGATTCCACACTTCTCTATGACCTTGTACGCCTTTGATCTTTGTGAAAAAGAAACCAAGAAGCCATGAGAGGCATGACTGCTATGGAAGCAGAAGTGATATGGTCTCAATAACACAGAACTCCAGATCCACAATGATTTGAATGAATCATATATAGGGAAGATGTATTGCTGAAACCTGTGTATCTGGACTTCAGACCTAAGGTGGTAATACTTAATTTCCTTTCTCCCCTTTCCCTCCCACTCTTCTAAGAAGGCTTGAGCCTTATGCCTCCCCCCAGGCTTTGAGGAGGCTTATCTTTGACCCTTAAAACTTTGTTTATCTTTCAATAAGTATTTTCTTTGTCTCTTAAAACCTGAAAATGTGACAAAGAGGTTAACTACTCCTATTGCTAATGTGTTTGCTATGATTGGAATGTAGCACTATAAGTTGAGAACACCTTGTAGGGGACAGAGAGAGATTTAAATCTGCAATATTTCGCCAGATTGTGATCTCTGACTAGCGACAGTAGGTTACAGATGAGAGTCATTAATCCACTTTATAACTTCACAGCACAGGAAAAATACTTTTACTGGGTGTCCTCTGGGCAAATTAGTCAGTAGCAGTAGCCAGCTAACCAACCAAGTTGCAATTAAAGTGGATATCCATCATTCCTTCTGGTATAGTTTGAAAAGAAAAGAGGAGATCAGCTGAGGAAGTATCTAGAGACATAATCACACCCCAAAGGCAAGAGTATCCCAGCTCCCAAAAAGTGGGATCAAATAAGAGTAATATCTGTCTGCCTCCTTAGAGGCTCAGCGTACAACAATTGCCACTATAGCTTCTGAATTATTTGACATTTGGTGTTCTTTTGTTCCATGACTATCACTATCCAATTTTCTATCTGCCTGCCATCTCCAAGAAATACTGACTTTTAGCAAATATGTAAAGTCAAACAAAACAAATCAACATGCTGGCCCTGAGACGGTCTCATCGAGAACCTGTACTTCTCTGCCAACGGGTGAACAGTTAAGTTGCATCTTTGGTTGTTGAAGTTTTGTTGCTCTGGTAAAAGTTTCGAGGTCTTGCAAAGATTTTTCTTAGGTTATTATGGTGGTCATGAGGTAAATATAAAAGTTCATTTTGAATAAATAATCAACAGAAAATTCAACTCATGCCCAAGTGAGTGAGTGAATGAGTAAGTGAATGATTAGTGAGCATTGGTAATATTGGGACTGCCCAAAGAAAACTAGTGTTGGGAGAATAGACAATGAAGAAGAAATGAATCCAAGAGGAAGAAAAAGTGAGGAAGATTTGGAGCAGAAGACTTCAAGACTTATTCCTTATGCTATGTAACTTCAGGCACATTACTGATTTTTCTATTTTTGCTTTCTGTCATCTGAATAATAAGAAGAACTCTCCTTGCCTTCTAAGTAGATCTAGATTTAGGAATGGCTTCTAAGGCATATGGTTAAAAGTCTAATGCAACTATGTATGGAACTCAGCATTTTGGCTTACTAGTTTTTATGGAATCCTAAATTCCATTAAGAATGACACCCTGGGGCGGCTAGGTGGCGCAGTGAGTAGAGCGCCGGCCCTGGAGTCAGAAGGACCTGAGTTCAGATCCCGCCTCAGATACTTAATGCACACACAAACAAAAACCTAGCCGTGTGACCTTGGGCAAGTTACTTAACCCCGATTGCCCTCCGAAAAACAAACAAAAAAAAAAAACAAAAAAAAAGAATGACACCCTGAGGGGTGGCTAGGTGGTGCAGTGTGTAGAGCACCAGCCCTGGAGTCAGAAGGACCTGACCTCAGACACTTAACACACACAAACAAAAACCTAGCCCTGTAACCTTGGGCAAGTTACTTAACCCCAGTTTCCCACCAAAAAGGAAAAAAAAAGAATTACTCCCTGAGAGGTGAGCAAAGGCTTTGGGTTTTTCTAAGACACAGTCAGATATGTTCCTAGATCTCAGGAAAGAGGGAGTCATTCTGTCAGAGGTACAAATGAGGAAAAGGTTAACTGGAAAAGTGCTGGCTAGGGTAAGGAATATATTCAGATATGTGGAGTGGAAGCAGAAGTTTTAGTATGTCTGCCCTGAAGATATAATTATATGACATTGTACATATAGTATATGTTCAAGGGCCAGGGCCTATGTCTCAATCTGTGGCAAATCACCACATGTATATGGTTTGGTTTGGCTGGATGCTATGGTATGAGATACTCTAGGGCAGGGAAGGTAGATTGTTGTACTTCCCTTTAGCACTTAGCAATCAATCAATCAACAAACATATTAAATGCCTATTAGGTACCAGGCACAGTTATAAGCACTGGGGATATAAAAAGAGTTAAAGGCCATCCCTTACCCAAAGGGCTTCATAATCTAATAGGGGGGAGGGGCAACAAACAAAATTATATACAAACTATATATAAGATAAATAGTAAATCATCAGAGGAAAGACTTTGGGAAGAAGATGGGATTTTACTTGGGATTTAAAGGAAACCTGTAGAACGAGTTGAGGAAGGAGAGCATTCCAGACAAGAGGGATAGCCAGAGAAAATTCCTGGAGCAAGACCAGTGACACTGGACCAAAGAGTACATGGAGGGAAATAAAATGTAAGAAGACTGGAAAGGCAGGAAGGGGTTGAGTTATTGAAAGGCTTTGAATCCTGGAGAATTCTTTATTCCATCCTGGAGGAGATAAGGGGCCACTGGAGTTTATTGAGTAGAGAGCTGATGTGATTGAAACGGAACTTTTAGGAAAATCACATCAGTGGCTGGAGGATGTGAATGAGGAGAGAGCTGAGGCAGGCAGACCAACCAGAAGGCTATTGCCATGGTCCAGGGGTGAGGGGATAAGGTGGCATTGTTGGAGGACAGAAGGCATAGTATTCTATTGCTACCAAACACTCAGCATTTCTTGTTGATATGAGAGAGAGAGGAGGGGCCTTTGCCAGATCAGAGATTTTATTGAGAAGGGACCTTAAAGGTCATTTACTCCAATTACTTCAGAAGGTGTAATGATAGACCCAAAATTGCACATCCAGTAAGTAAGTTGTAGAGGCTGAATTTTAAGCTATTCTTCCTGACTCTAAATCCAGAACTCTTTCATTCCTCATGGGCAAATAAATGTTTGAGCACCTGAATGAATAGGATTTAATTTGCTAAAGTCTAAAAATATGTCACATCACAGCATGATTACATTACATTTAATAAGGCATTCTACAAATATTGTTGCTGTCCAGTTGTGGCCAACTCTTTGTGACCTCATTTTGGGTTTTCTTGGCAAAGATACTGAAGTGGTTTGCCATTTTCTTCTCTAGCTCATTTTATAGCTGAGGAAACTGAGGCAAACAGGTTTCAATGACTTGGCCAGAGTCACACAACTAGTAAGTATCAGGCCAGATTTGAATTTAGGTCTTCTTGACTTCAGGCATATAACTCTATCAGCTGAGTCATTTATCTATTCTATCAATAAAAGGTGTTATTATTAGGGCAATACTTTAACACTTCAAGTGTCCCTGACTTCATCAGTGTGTTATACTTCCTGTACTGATGCAAATCACAAATCTTTTACCACTTTGTAGATAAATGTTGAGATTTGCTATAGTCAAAAAATTCATGACTCAGTAGCTAACCTGGTAATGAGCCTCTCTGGATTTACTTAGATCAGGTCTCAGATATACAGACCATCCTTGGGCCTCGATACACCCTAGGCTGCACTTCAGAGTCCCCTTCAGAGCATGACCCAGCTCTTCATCCAGACACCTCCTTCCCTTCAGCCCACCATGTCTCATTCCTCTCGAGGCTGAACTATGGATTTCCTCTATGGGCCCAAATGCTGGGTGTCTTTGTTTCCTTCCTTCCCTCCCCCCACCCTACCTCTTTCAGCTGCCTTTTTACCTGTCATCTTCCCATTAGAAAGTAAGCTTCCTGAGGGCAGAGACTGTTTTTCTTTTCACTTATATTTATATTCCCAGTGCTCAGTAGATGCCTGAGATAGCTTGATAAATCTTTCTTGGCTGACTGATTGGTGCCATACTTAGAGCCTATACTGCTTGGTTTGTAAATTACCCATTACAATAGAAATTCCTTGAGGGATAGAGCTGTTTTTGCCTTTCTTTGTATCCCTAGAGTTTAGCTCCACAAAGTCATAAGATAATAACTTACTGACTTGAGTTGGTATGATCTACCTGAGTTTGTGCCCTGTTGGCATACTCTAGGCACTTTGGTGCCACAGTGAAGCACTGGAAGAGGATTTACTGGAAAATAATTGTCATGACCATCACCACTATTATTAACACTTGGGCCACTGTTGCAGCTAAAGTCACTACAGAAAAGGAGTAACTTCAATGCTTCAAAGCTCATTAAAATTGTGCTAGTGCTGAGTGAAAGGAGACTGAATTTGGGGACTTGAGAAGAGAGGTCTAGAAAATTATTTGGGGCATGTAATAGGGATTAGACCAAGGAAGAATATGAGGTTTGTTATGTTGAGTTTAGGTAACATATGTTTGTAATGGATCCAGTCAGGATAGTTATATAACTACCTTCAGGAACAGTTAATAGTTTGGTAGTAGGCATGCAAAAGGCCAGCAGTGAGGGTAACCAAGGGTTGAGGATTAATTATAGACTAAAAATAGTGGAATGACAAAGGAAAAAGAGATACATAAGTGGAAGACAATACTTTGTTGCATGGGCTAATTATAGGGTCAAGACTATGGAGGGAGATAATACCAGTCATTCCCCAATTGATGAATGGTCAAAGGATATGAACAGGCTGTTTTCAGAAAAAAAAAAAATCAAAGCTATCTTTAGTCAAATGAAAAAATACTCTAAATCCCTACTAATTAGAGAAATGCAAATTAAAACAACTCTGAGGTACCACCTTACACTTATAAGAGTAATTAATATGACAGAAAAGGAAAATGACAAATATTGGAGGGGGTAAGGAAATATTGGGACACTACTGCACTGTTGGTGGAGTTGTAAACTAATCCAACCATTCTGGAAAGCAATTTGGAACTGTGAACAATGGGCTATAAAACTGTGCATATCTTTTCACTCAGCTATATCACTACTAGGTCTGTATCGCAAAGAGGTTAAAGGAAAAGGAAAAGGATTTATTTGTACAAAAATATTTAAGGCAGCTCTTTTTGTGGTGGCAAAGAATTAGAAATTGAGGGTATGCCCATCAATTGGGAAATGACTGAGTAAGTTGTGGTATACAACTGCGATAGAATACTATTGGTCTATAAGAAATGACAAGTTTCAGAAAAACTTGGGAACACTTATATGAACTGATACGAAGTGCAGTGAACAGCACCAGAAGAACATTGTACACAGTAACAGCAATATTGTAAGGATGATCAACTGTGAATGACTTAGCCACTCTGATCAAGATAACGATCTAAGACAATTATGATGAAAAACACTATCCATCTCCAGAGAAAGAACAAATGTAGTCTGAATGCATATAGAACCATTATTTTTTCATTTTTTTTTCATCAGTACCAAATCACTTTATTGGGATGTAAATGGTGGTAGTTTTTTGGTACAAATTATGAAAAGGTCAGATAACCAAAATATGCATGTACTGAAAGACAGTAGGAGTGGCGCCCACAGTTCCCAGGTGTGGGGGAAGCCAGGTGTGGCTTAGCTCTCGTCACTGTCTCCAAGGGTGTGCTTGTCAAAAAGATATTCCGCCATGCCAGAATCGGGGGGGGGGGGGGCCATCTTGCGCAGGTTGGTTACATGATCACCCAGCTGTTTGATGGACTTGACCAGTTCATCCAGGTAGTGGGTTTCGATGAAATCGCATAAGTGGGGGGTCATTCTTGTCAGTTGCCGGCTTATGCAATTCCAGTAACGACTGATTGACATTTTTTTCCAAGTGTAGAGCACTCTCCATTGCGTTCAGTCCGCTCTCCCAGTCGTCGTGGTCTGGTTTCTTTTTTTTTTTTTTCTTTGCAGGAATATTTTATTTCTAAACAGAAGCTAAACAA
Source organism: Gymnobelideus leadbeateri (assembly GCA_011680675.1). Lineage (NCBI taxonomy): Eukaryota > Metazoa > Chordata > Mammalia > Diprotodontia > Petauridae > Gymnobelideus > Gymnobelideus leadbeateri. The sequence continues at coordinate 78,988 of WOXC01001397.1, read as the reverse complement.
AACTAGCCTTATCTGAAATATCTTTGTGGGATGCTTGTTTTATGCTTAAGCAATGCATCACTGATAGCCTCTCACCATTCCCATAACGGTTATTACCTGAAACAGAACTGCTTGGACAGAGATGAGAGGAAATTTATAGACTATGGTATTTGAACCCACAGTAGAAGTTTGTTGCTACAAAGCATTTTTTTTATATATATTTGAAACATTTAATGTTACAACCTCGAATTTCAGCTCCATTCCCTTCCTCCCTTGTCACCCATTCCTTCTTGGGAGATAAGTAATTCAGTATATGTTGTACATGTCTAGCTATGCAAAACATTATCATAGTAGATATATTGTACAAGGCTGGTTATAATTCCCTCCCACTCATCCCACCCCCCACCTGGTCGATTCCCTACATGATCCTGTCCCTCTTCTATAGTGGGTACTTCCAACCTCCCCTCACCCCAAGGATGCCCTCCCATCCATCATCCCTCCTCTCATCCCCCTTCCCCCTATCCTGATGCAGGTTGAGATATCCCATTTAGTATGTATGTCATTTTCTCCCTGAACCAAATTCAATGTGAATGTGGTTTTGCCTTTTTAGCCTTCCTTATTCTCCCCCTCCTTTGCAACCACTTCCCTACATGAGATAGTTTACCCTACCATGTCTCTCCCCATCTCCTCTTGCCACTTTCCTCTCTCACCTCATAATTTCATCCCTTGAGTATTCTCCCTTCCCAACAAATTCAACCTATGCCTTCTATCCATATATAACTGTAACCATATACACACACATTCACATATGTATTCATATGACCACACCCACTTCTTCCATTATTTTCATAGTGGGAAAGATATCATCAGTCACAGATATTGCTTTTCCATATAGGAATGTAAATAGTTCAACTTTGATAAGTTCCTTTTGATTTCTTTTCCCTGATTACCTTCTCAGGCATCTCTTACTTCTTTCGTCTGGATGTCAAATTTTCTATTCAACTCTGGTTTTTTCCTCAAGAATGCTTGAAAGTCCTCTATTCCACTGAATGCCCATATTTTCCCCTGAAACAAAATACTCAGTTTTGCTGGGTAGGTGACCCTTAGGTTCATTCCCAGTTCTTTTGCCCTCTGGAATATCATATTCCATGCCCTTCGATCCCTCAGTGTAGAAGCTGCCAGGTCCTGGGCTATTCTGATTGTGTTTCCACAATATTGAAATTGTTTCTTCCTGGCCGCTTGTAGTATTTTCTCCTTGATCTGGGGATTCTGGAACCTGGCTATGATATTTCTGGGAGTTTTCTTTTTGGGATCTTTTTCAGGAGGTGATCGGTGGATTCTTTCAACCCTTATTTTGCCCTCTGGATCTAAAACATCAGGGCAGTTTTCCTTGAGAATTTCTTGAAGGGTGATTTCTAGGTTCTTTCCTTGATCATGGCTTCCAGGTAGTCCAATAATTTTTAAATTGTCTCTCCTGGATCTATTCTCCAGGTCAGTGGTTTTTTCCATGAGATATTTCACATTGCCTTCTAATCTTTCATTTGTTTGGATCTGCTTAACAGCATCTTGATTTCTCATAAAGTCATTAGCTTCCATTTGCTCCAGTCTAACTCTGAAGGAATGAATCTCCTCAGTGAACTTTTGAGATTCTTTTTCCATCTGGCAAATCCGACTTTTTAAGGCATTCTTCTCCTCAATGCCCTTTTGGGCCTCCTTTGCCATTTGAGCTAGTCTATTTTTTAAGGTGTTGTTTTCCTCAGTCAAGCTGTTGACCCTCATTTCATACTTTTCCTGCATCCTTCTCATTTCTCTTTCTAATTTTTCTTCCACTTCTCTTATTTGATTTTTAAAGTCCTCCTTAAGGTCCTCTATGGCCTGCAACCCACTCATGTTTTCCCCTGGGGCTTTTGGAGCAGGACTTCTGACCTCACAGTCCTTTTCCTGCTGTATGCCCCCAAAATAGGAGTCTAGGGTTGCATTTTTCTGTTTCCTTTGCCTTGGCATGTTGCCACTTGATTGCTTGACTTTTGGGCTTGTTGCCACACTATGGCTTTAAGGCCAGCTAGAGGAATTTTCGTCCCGAACGTGTGGGGGGCAACTTCCGTTTCTGGCAAGCTGTAAACCCACCCACAACTTCTACCCTATATCACAATCCAGATCCAGGGAGGTTAAAGCAAGAGCGATTACCCCCCAAGACTGATCGCTGGATCTCCCCACGATTTGTAGGCTGGGAGCCGGAAATGCCTATGAAAACTACAAAATGGCGAGTCTCCTCAGCAGCTTCTAGCCCCCAGGGGAGGGAGCTGACGCATTCCCCAAATACAGGTCCCAAAGTCCATAGGACACTAACCTCTTACTTTGTCCTAGGCGAGTCTATGTTGATAACTCTGGAGTCTCCTGGTGTTCTGGGGTTCCTCCAGCTGGCTGCTGGCCCTGCCGCCCTGGGGCTAAAACCTCGGCTCATGCGGACCTGGGCTCTGCTCGGCTCCTGAGCTCTGCGCTCTGCGCGCTGCCGGCTCCCAAACCGCTGCACTGGTCCTTCCTGCAGGGCTGCTGGGCTGTCCTCAGCGGGAGGTTAGCTTCTCTGTGTCGTTCTGTGGGTGCTGGGGCTCCAGAAGTTGTTCAGAGTCCTTTTTTACATAGTTTGTGGGGAATCTGGGGGCAGAGAGGCTTGGACGAGCTGTTTCTACTCCGCCATCTTGGCTCCGCCCCCATTTTTTCATTTTTTTTGACAACATGGCTAACATGGAAATAGGTTGTATGTGATTTCACATGTATAATTGATATCACATTTCTTGCCTCATAACGGGTGGGGGAGGGGAGGGAGGAAGGGAGAAAATTTTGAACTCAAAATTTTTAAAAATTGAAAGTTAATAATAAATAAAAATTGATTTTAAAAAGATTGTAGAAGGAGGAAAGGGAGGCCAGAATAGAGATAATAGACAACTAGAATTGAATGAAATAAAGGAATTAGAGGTCATTGTATGGAAGAGAATAATATAGTAAGAGAAATGGAAGGAAAGCAATGGTGATTAGAAAGGGAAATTTCAGAATTCAAGATATTTGAGGTGGGCTGTAGGCAGGTGATGGTGAAATCAGGACTATGGTGATTAAAGTAGGTTGCAAATAGAGGTGGTGGATGTTGGAAAGGTTGATGAACTGGGAAGCCAGAGAATAATAATGTCCTTATAACACCAGCAAATTGATGAACTAGGGTCTCATCTTTGATTAAAATGTCATATATGAGTGAGTGATGGCAGGATAGAATTTTCCTGGCTGCTTGTAGGAGAATAACCACCTCAGTGGTACCCCTTCCCTCCCATCCATATCCAAGGACAAAGGTGACAGGTTACAGCCAGAGCCTGGAGCCCCCTGAATGGAAGCCTGGGTTGTGACACTGGGATCCCGTATTCAAGTGTCTTTCTCCTTTCAGTAGGATTATCCCTTTCGAATTGCATTTTTTTTCTTTTTTTTTTTTTTAAGGCACAACCGGTACAGCCAGTGAGCCCTGCCTGACAACACCAAAGGAATTTTTGCCAGGGATTGGTGGAAAACTGACTCACATTTAAAGACTTGCCCAAAGTGGTCATGCCCCTCTGAGCAAATACCACAGGCATGTAGAACCTGGTTCCCCAGGCCTCACAGCAGCGATAGAATTCCCTGCCAAGACTGCCTCAGAAGACTATTCTGATTGGAGGACAAGTGGGACGCTTACCTAGGGTCCCAGCCAATCAGCTGCTCCACAACTGTGGGTTGCTAGCCTCACACCCTTTGAGCTACCAGTTTTTTTCCTATACAGGGGGAGGGGGTCCCCAGCAGGGAGGAAAAGGGAGGTGGAAAATGGAAAAGGTAGGTGACTGACTCTGGATGTTTGTTTAGGCAGGTAAGGTAGAGGGAGGGAGAGAGGGAGAGAGTGAAGTCTTTTAGCTCTGAGTTTTCCTCTGAGAATGTGAAGTATTACAGAAAGAATCCCCACCCTTCCTACCAAATAACCCTCACAGGGGCAGGGCCAATGGACACAGGAGAACTTTTTCTTCATTTTCCTTAGTTTCCAGCATGGTCTAGCTAAAGTCCCTTGCCTTCTTTGGCTCTCAATATCCTCTTTTGCAAAATGAAGCTGATTAGATGATGATCCCTAAGGTACCTCTAGCAACTGACATTTGTAAACCTGTCTTCCCATTAGCCCCAGGTCACTCTCACTTTTCAAATTCTTTTATCTCATACCAAAGATTCACTGAAAGCAGCAAAATCAGACAGGACAGCAAAGTATGCAGATTGTTCAGTTAATTTGGTGCAAAATCTTGGCCAAGCTTTAGGGTTTTTATTTGCAATGACATGGCAATTCAAGGTAACAAACATTTATTACATTCCTACTAAGTGCAATGTACCATGCAAGGGCTGGGGACACAAACAAAAATGAAATACTCCCTCCACTTACATTTACAGTATCTTACATTTGTAGCCAGAGGAAGCCAAAGACAGAAACAAGGTTCATTATATACCAAAATATTCATAGAGAGGATCTTTGGGGTAGCAAAGATCTAGAACCAAAGGCAGTGCCCATCTACTGGGGAGTGGCTGGAGAAAAAAATATCATGCTGTGTAAATGTAGGGGCATATTATTATTCAATTTTAAATAGAAAATGAAAAATTCTGGGAAACATGGAAAAATTGTAATGAACTGATACAGAGAAAAGAATAAGTAAACCAAGAAAATACACAACTACACCCCATATAAATTAAAAGATCACTGAAAGGAAGCTGAACTCTGAATAATAAAAGAACCAAAAAAAAAAAGTCCTGGACAATAGACAATGAAATATGCCTCCATATTTATATAAAGTGTTTGGCATAATGCCTAGCATATAGTGGGCACTATGTAAATACTTATTTCTTTGTCCTTCCCTCCTCCCTCATTGCAGAGAAATGAGCAGCTATCAGGATAGGATATATGCATACATACATACATATGTGTGTATATATATATATACACACATATGTATGTATGTGCATATATGTGTATGTATATATGTATGTATGTATCTCTATGTATGTATGTATACATATGCATATGAAGTATACATTGTCAGAAAGCATCACTCTATTGGATGTTTTGATTTCTTGTTTTTTCTTGTCAAAAGGGATAATGATTCAATTTGGAAAGGAGTGGGCAGTGATTTTAATTTCAAAGAGCATACAGTCTACAAAGGTAAAGTAGATACTATATACAAACACAGATAAGCATTATAAAAGGTAGGGGGTAGAGGATGCAAGGGAGATGTAGCACTTGCTGTGTAGCAGATGTAGCACCTTTCAACTCAAAACTCATGTTTGTAGGTCAGGTCCCCATTGGGATGATTACTATCAAGGTTCTAGGGGGTAAACCTGGGGCACTGTTTTTCCTAGCACTGTAATTTCTGAGCTATTCCATTACTATGTTTCCGGTAATTAGTGAACTCTCATTTGCTGTTGCAAATTCTTAAGTCATGAGTTCTTGTGGATCAACAGTCAATTGTAGGACTCTTCATCATTGCCCATCATGAATGAGCTCCTGAAATTCCATAGGGTAGTTTGGACAATGCAGCAAATAAATGTGTGGGCTACAGACCAATCTACTAAGATTATAGAGAGATAAAACAAAGGAAAATTTATGGGGGGAAAGGTCAATAACAACTAGGAGACATTTAGAGGAAGATCAGGCTACAATATATCATGTAAACCCAGCCTACAATAATAATTAGAATGAAAAAGCCAAATTGTTCTGGCACTAACTAGGTATATGACCATGACACATTCTTTTTGTCTTAGTTTCTGTGTTTTTAAAATGATGAGGATTACATTATCAGGGGCTCAATCTGAGACCCATAAACTTTTTTTTTTTTTTTTGCTCTTTGGATGGCAGTTGGGATTAAGTGACTTGCCCAAGGTCACACAGCTAGTTTTTGTGTTAAGTGTTGGAGGCCAAATTTGAACTCAGGTTGGTCCTCCTGACTCCAGGGCCAGTACTCTATTCACTGTGCCACCTAGCTGCCCCAGAGACCCATAAGCTTAAAAATAATTTTAAATAACTATTTCGATATAACAATGTCCTTTGTAATCCTCTGAATTTTATTTTATGCCAATAAAAACTTTATTCTGAAAAGGAATCTATGAGCATTATGAGATTTCATGAGAGGTGCATGAAACAAAACAACATTAAAAATGATTGAACTATGGTAGAGTCAAGATGGCAGATAAGGGGGAGCCCCTCAGCTAAACTCTCCCAACATTCTCCTCCAAACAATTTAAAAATAATACTTTGAATCAAATTTTAGAGAAGCAAAGTCAATAAGAGTCTGAGGTGAAACATTTTTCTGACCTAAGAAAATTTAAGAGGTCAGCAGAAGGAGTTTGTAACACCAGTGTGGAGGCCTGTCCAGAGCCCATACATGTGGTGGGGTCAATAGTGGCCATAACAGCAGCAGAAGTAGCCCCCACAGTAGCAGATTCTAGAGCTCTCAGCCTAGAGACAATAAGGGGCTCAGACAACTGGTCAGGAAGGGATTACAGGGTATGTTTGGCTGGCATGGGGTACAGCTGGGACTGATTGGCAGCTTTATTCTTTATATGCAGTTCTGGGGTACAAGAGGGAAGTACTGGTGGTCAGTCACAAGGGATCAGGATCCCTATTCAAAGTTCCAAGGCGAGGAGAGATTGCACTAGCACTTATAACTGCAGAGGGCCAGGGGCCCTTTCTTCGTAAAGACCAAAATGCAGATCAGGTAAGCAGTGACCATACCTCTCCCAGGATTATAACAAAGTCCATTGAAGAAAAGAACCCCTTAAACAGTATAATTGGTCAAATGGAAAAAGAGGTACAAAAATTCACTTAAGAAAAGAACTCTTAAAAAAATAAAATTAATGAAATGAAAAAGAAGGTACAAAAAGTCACTGAAGAAAAAATTTCTTAAAAATTAGAATCAGGCAAGTGGAAGGTATTGACCCCATGACACAATAAGAAACAACAGAACAAATTCAAAAGAATGAAAAAAATAAAGAAAATGTGAAATATCTCACCAGAAAAACATGACTTAGAAAATAGATCAAGAGATAATTTAAGAATTATAGGACTCCCTGAAAGCTATGACCAAAGTATGAACCTAGACATCATATTTCAAGAAATTATCCAGAAAACTGTCCTAATATCTTAAATACTGAAACATTTTATTTATTCCCTTGACTCCAGGAGGAACACTTGCCAAATGTGTCTACATTACCCTGGATTCTTGACTTAAATCTTTGTACCTGTACTTGAAGCCCTTTCCTCCCTGTTGTGCTCCCTATGGAAATGTAGAACTGTTCATTACTGCCAGGAAAATGTCCTTTCTATTACTTGAAAAAAGAGCTTACTTTTATTGATTTTCATCATGGACAGGACAGAGTGGTGCAGGAGAAAGTGTTGGAGTTTAAGTCTGTTTCTTCACCTGTAAAGTGGGGCTAATAATACCTGTATTATTACCTGTTCCTGTGTCTAACATGTGAGCATCAGACGATATAATGGCCATCAAAGTACTTTGCAAACTTTATGATTATGTAAATATTAAGGTTTAATCATTATTATTTATAGAAGTCGATTCAACAAACATAGAATCTACATTCTAATAGGAGAAAAAAGTACATTTATAAATATATGCAGCATAAAGTGGATAAATAAAAAGTGGTTAAATATATTATGGTGTGGTAGGATGGGCACTAACTGTTGAGAGAATCAGAAAAGACTTTGGGTAGAAGATGTTCTTTGAGCTGCATATTAAAAGTAGAGAAAGATTCTATGAGGTAGAGGTAAGGCAAATGCTCATTTCAGACATTTGGCTTAATGACCAGAGCAAAAGAAAAAGATAGGAGCAGTGGGAGGTGTAAGGAATAGTTTGACTAGATCACAGAGGGTGGGAAGGGGAGTACCAATGATGCTAGAAAGATAGGACGAGACCAGGCTACACAAAGCTTTAAAAGCTAAACAGAAGAGCTTATACCTTATCCTAGTGGCCATAGGAAACCACTAGAGTTGATGGAGTAGAGACAATAACGTGATTGTGCTTAAGGAAAATTATTTCAGCAGCAATGTTTAGGTTGGACTGCAGTAGTGAGGGATTTGAGGCAGGGAGACCCATTAGGAATATGTTGAAATAATATAGATGAGAAGTGATGAGGACCTGAATTAAAGTGGTGGCTGTGAGTAGAGAGAAGGGATTAGATTCAAGAGGTATTGTAAAGGTAGAAACAAGATTTGGCAACTGGGTGAGGGAGAGTGAGGAATCCAAGACAGTATTAAGGTTATAGGCCTAAGAAACTAGGATAATGATCTCTGACAGAAATATGGAAGTATGGAAGAGGAGAAGGTTTGAATTCACTGATTGTGAGTTTAGTTGGAGGCATGTTATATGATGTAAGATGATATCCAGTTTGTGGGATTGAAACTCAGGAGAGAATCTGGGTCTGGATATATAGATCTATTAGTCATTTGCATAGGGATGATAGTTAAATCCACAGAAACTGATCAAGTTACCAAGAAAATTATGTAGAAAGAGAGAAAAGGACCTAAAACAGAAACTTGGGGAACACTCATAGTTAGGGGTCATGATATAATGGCTAATAGAGGGTTAATAGATGAAAAAGTAAGAAAGAGGTCCAAGATAAAAGGGAGTTTGTTAGCTATGGGTCAGGAATTCCTGAGGGTGCAGTGGAAAGGGTGGTCAGGTTTGGGGTCATGGATGGGGTAGGATTGAGGAGGATAGGGGATAAGAGAATTGGAAGAAGGGACTGGAGATAATTCCTCCTGAATGGCCTGTGATGGATTAGTATAGAGACAAGGAAAGACAGGAGAATCTATAAACTGATAAACTGAGGAATCATGAGTGCATCCTCTGCATGCTTATCCTTATCAAGTTTGCTCACAATTTGTCTATTGATAAGATGCCTGGGGTCTACTTCATTCTATTCAAGTCAAACAGCATTAATGAAAGGTTTACTATGTGCAAGATAGGTGTGATACCAAGAATCTAAAGACAAAACCAAAAAGAACATTCCCTGCCCTTTTAGGAGTTAGTATCCTACTAGGTGCGACCTATACACAGAAAGGTTTTTTTTTTTTTTTTAAATTCACATCTGTGATTTCACTGGTGTAGGAAAGTTCTTAGGAGGAAACTCTCTTTCTCAATACATATTGGCAACTATTCTGCACTTTATAGTCTCAGAGGTCTGGCTGTGGGCACCTGAAAATTAATCAAGTTGGCCAGGGTGCCCAGATCTTACCCAAGACAGAACACGAGCCTGGAGCTTCCTGACTCCAAGGCTGACTCCTTCTGCCATATTACCCTTTTTCTCAGTTTATCCAGGATGTGTACAAATTAAAAACAGTAATTTCAGGGGTAAGGAAAGTACTAATTTGGGGAATCAGTTGCATAGGACCTGGTGCCTAAGTTGCTTGAAGGAAATCAAAGAAGCTGAAATGAAGAGCTAGACCATTCCAGACATGAGACTGCACACACACACACACACACACACACACACACACACACACTCACACACACAAATGCACAGATGTAGGACACATATCATTGTGTGCCAATATCCATCTATTGGCTTCCAAGTCATTCTCTATTCCCTATTCTCTTACATCATTTACCCAAGTCCTTCCCTTCCATAGTCCATAGCTTCCTTTGTCCTGGTCTATTGGGCCATTTGGAGCCCTGCCTTCCAATCTATATAATTAATAAACTTCCCTTCATCTTTGATCTCGTCATCTCAAACTCTTCTATTTTCTGATGATTTTGGAGAACTTGCTCCCTTGACAAGGACTGAACTTCCAGTCTTTCTCTTCAGGATTAGATACTCCTTTTCTCATCCCCAGCCCAACTAAATTATATTTTAAAAAATTTATTTTTATTTCATTAAATATTCCCCAAGAACATATAAAACATTTTAAAAATCATTTTTAAAAATTTTGAATTCCAAATTTTCTCTCTCCTTTCAGAACCTACTCACCCCCCCCCCCTTGTGAAGGCAAGCAATCTGATATCAATTACGCATCCTACTAAATTATATTCAGGAAAGTAATAGGAAGACTTCTTGCTCCTCATCATCACTTTCAGACGTCTCCTTTGCTTCCATCACTGCCCAGTCTCTCTTCCTTTGAGGTTCATTCCATCTAGTCCTAATCCTTTGTGTATTCATCTATTGGCTTCCAAGTCATTCTCTATCATTTTGCAAGAAATTCAGTAAATGATTCAGTTCTAATCCATCCCAGTCCCTATCCTGATACTTAACAACTTCAATATTTTTAAACAGATCCCCTCAAATACCTAACTCATTAATGTCCCCAACTCTTTTTTTTTTAAATGTGTGAATCTTAATATCTTCAATTATTAATTAATTAATTAATTAATTTAGGTTTTTGCTTTTTGGAGGGGAAAGTTAGGGCAGGCAGTTGGGGTTAAGTGACTTGCCCAAGGTCACATGGCTAGTTTTTTTGTATTAAGTGTCTGAGGCTGGATTTGAACTCAGGTTCTCCTGACTCCAGAGCCAGTGCTCTATTCATGGCACCACCCAGCCACCCCATGTCCCCAACTCTTATGACCTACATCTTCACTCTACTTCAGCCACAAAGGGATGGTCATATCCTTGATTTAACCATCAGCCATAAATGTGCTACCTCCGTGGTCTTTAATTCTTTTTTTTTTTTTTTTAAAGCAATTGGGGTTAAGTAACTTGCTCAAGGTTACACAGCTAGTCATTATTTATGCGTGGGTGCTCATTTTCTGAGGCCGGATCTGATCTCGGGTCATCCAAACTCCGAGGCCGGCGCTCTTACTCACTGCGCCACCTAGCCGCCCTTTAGGGCAATTGGGGTTAAGTAACTTGCCCAAGGTTACACGGCTAGGTTTTTGTTTGTATGGATTAAGTGTCGGTGGCCGGCTCCGAACTCAGGTCCTTCTGATTCCAGGGCCGGCGCTCTATTCACTGCGCCACCTAGCCGCCCCCGTGGTCTTTAATTCTTAAGATATATATCTCAGATCATAACTTACTAGTCTTCCATTCTCCTTCTACCTCATTCCTTCTAACCTTTTTATCCATCCTTAGAGTGACCTCTCATGTCTCTGCCACTACTTTTTCTCGATAGATCATCCCTACTCTGGCCTCTTTCTTCTATTTACAGTCTTGATCCTAGAGAGTCCGTCAGTTCCATTATATCCTATCCTTTATTCCTGGACACTATCCTATCACCACGTCTTGCCAAATTTCAACTTGGGTAAGCGTCCTCACACTCTGCTTTCTTTGCCCCTACTTATGTGCTGCTGAATGCTGCTGGAGAAAGTCACCCAACTTTGCTGACTGAGACCTCTATACATTCATATTGATCAAGCTTCACTGACCCTTCACTGCTACACAGCAATCCTTTTCTTTTTCCCTGATTGACTCCTGTCACCATCTCTATGCTGACTACTCTAAACCTTACCTCTTTACTTCAAAACCCCTATAATACTCCTCCTACCCGACTCTCTCAGCAGAGTATATTACTTTCTATTTTACTGAAAAAAAGAGGGACCATCTACTTCCATTCATCCCTTACTCCACATTAAAAAAAAACAAACCATTGTGATACCTTCATTGGCAAAAGTACATCCACAGATGGAGACCACAACAACCAACCTTTCTGCAGATATTTGTTAGAAAGAGGCAACGTCCTCTATCTGACCTATCTTTGTTTCAAAGCATGCCAAGGTTCTCAGATCTGACCGCTTTCCAGGGCCAGATGTCTTAGGCCTCTCCACAGCCTGAAGTTGATGTGAATAGCAGTGATACCCATTTCTTTGCATTTCTGAGCAACACCTAAGATGGCCAACATACCATCACAGAAAGAAGACTTGACTTTCTCCACCACCCCGCAGCTGGTTTCTTTGCAATAGTTCTGTCACATGAGCAAAGGTGTCATTGAAGGAAGCAACTCCCACTGCAACTTGAGGGAAAGGCCAATGACTTGCTCTTCCTTATTATTTCTTCCCTTTTCAAGGTGAGTCATTTCTGTTCATCTGCTTAAGCCACCAATACCAGAAAAGAAAAGCCCCTGCTTAATATCTCTTAAAAAACTTTCCACACTGTTTCACATCCTGTCCTCCTGGGTTCCAGTATCTGGGGAAGATATATTTCTTACCAAGGCCAGCCCCTCTCCCTATGCTCTTGATCCCATCTCCTCCTAGCTCTTCTAGCTTTTCTTCTCATCCTCTGCCATCATTCTCTCTCTTCCTCTCCCTCTTCCCCTTCCTTCCTCTTGCTCTCTTTATCTCTCTCATCTTCAATCCATAGGCCTTAGGCTTATAGATCTAGAGATGGAAAGATCCTTGGCTTAGTGTAGACCCTTTATTTTATAGATGATGAAACTAATGCTCAGATAAGTTGTGACTTGCCTAAGTCACATAAGTACTAAGTGGCAGAAAACCCAAGTCGTCTGACTCCAAACTCAGTGCTGTTCCTGCTGCGCTGCAGCCATATTTACAAACATGCCCAAGTTGTTAAAACAAGCAAACTAACAAAAAACCCTTCTCTTGACTCTGCCCTCCTCAAGCTTCCAGCCTATGTATCTTCTCTCTTTCACAGGTGAATGAGTCCTCTTACTGCCTTAATTATTCTGCTTCCCGTTCCCTTATCAGTCCCTTATAATCAGTGTCCTACCTGACCAACCACTCTACTGAAACATTACTCTGAGGTTAAATGATATTTTAATTGCTGAATCTGATGGCCTCTTCTTTTGTTTTCATTCTCAAGACATCTTGACAACTTTTGACATTTCTGACTACCCTCTCTTCCTAGCTCACCTCCTTTGGCTTCTCTGACACTTCTGACTCCTCTCTATGTGATTGATCTTTCCTTTTCAACTCCCGTTGCTGGATCAGTGTTTCTTTCCCACTTCCTATGACTTGGTTCTAGATTTAAAGTTAGAAAGGACCCTGAAGGACCTTGAGTCTAACCTTTGTTAATGAATAAGTTATAAATTAACCAATCAACATTTATCAGGTACCTCCTACATTCTAGACACTGTGCTAAGTGCAGGGGATACTGAAAAGAGGCAAAAGACCGATCCTGTCCTCAAGGAGCTTATAATCTAATGGGGGAGGTGATATGTGTCCACATGTATCTGTCTAGATGTGGCTCTCAGGGAGGCATGAATAGATCTCTCTAGAGTCTCCACTGCCCCTTTCCCAAGGGAAACAGATTCTTGCCAGGAGGGGGGCAGGATATTGGGGTCATAGGCTGGCCATTCTACTGTCCTCAGAGAAAAGGTCCCAGGCTAGAATTATATTTGTCCATACTGTTATTCTAAGAGAAATAATTTTTAGGTTCAAACAGAGCACCTGATCACCCTCCCTTAATGGAGAAAGATTACCCCAAGCTATCTATCTATCTGAGGCTTGTCTCCTTTCCCACAAAATACCAGTTCTGCAAAGTCCATGTATAGTGAATAGTAAAGAAATCCATTTAGCCAAACCAATAGTCAAGTCAATGAACAGTCAAGTCCAAACTATGCACTGTGCTAAGCACTTTGGATGGAAATATAAATACAGGCATACCTCATTTTGTGTTTTGTAGATATTGCAATTTTTTTTAGTACAAATAGAAGGCTTGTGGCAACCTTGGGTCGAGCAAGTCTGTTGGTGCTATTTTCCCAACAGCATGTGCTCACATCATGTCTCTGTGTCACATTTTGGTAATTCTCACAGTATTTCAAACTTTTTCATCATTATTGTATTTGTTATGGTGATCTATAACCAGTGATCTTTTAACATAATTGCAATTATTTGGGGGGCACCACAAACTGTGCCCAAACTTGATCAGCAAATGTTGTATGTGTTCTGACTGTTCCACTGACCACCTGTTCCCTGTATCTCTCCATTTCCTTGGGTCTCTCTATTTCCTGAGACACAATATTGAAATTAGGCTAATTAATAATCCTACAATGGCCTCTAAGTGTTCAAGTGAAAGGAACAGTCAATTAATGCAGCAAATTTCATTGCTGACTCCCCAGCCTTTAGCAACCACCATCCTGATCAGTCAGCAACCATCAACACCGAGGCAAAACCCTCCACTGACAAAATGATTATGACTCACTGAAAGCTCAGATGATGGCTAGCATTTTTCAGCAATAAAGTATTTTAATTAAGGTAAATATATGTGTGCGTGTGTGTATATGTGCGTATACACACACGCACACATATATACATGCATAATGCTATTGAACATTTAATAGATTGCAGTATAATATAGACTTAACTTTCATAAGCACTAGGAGACCAAAAAATTCATGTGACTCCCTTTATTACAGTGGTCTGGAATCCAACACGTATTATCTTTGAAATATGGTTGTAGAAAGAAAAACAGTCCCTGCCCTCAAGGAGCTTACTATCTAATGGGGTAAGACAGGACAAAATAGGGAGCTGAAAAGGGGAGGGTTGGGGGGAGTAGGTACTTGGTGGAGGTGATACTGTGGAGAAGCCCAAAGAAGTCCTAAAGCAGTGCAGCTGATGGGAAATGACTAAGTGAGGTTTCCTCCTGAAATGGAAACTTTGGAGCCCATGGATCTGCCTGCTTAGTCAAAGAGTCCAAACAGAAGGGAAGAGGGTATTGATGATACATTAATACCAAGATTGGATCAGTCTTACAATGTAATGAGATTTCCCAATGAGGAATTTTCTGGGGGAAAAAAAGGCACAATGAAGTCCAAAAGCAATGCAGCTGGAGGGAAATGGGGAAGATTGTGGGAGACCCCCCTCCTTAAACAGAGGCCTGGAGCCCCTGGCTAATAGAAATCAGAGAAGATGTACAATGAGAATATATACCAGATAATACATGGAGTGAATGAACTCTCCTTTTGGGAGTGAGGGATCTCAGCTCAACTGAGAGCCCCATATCTCACCGCAGGGGGAATTCCCTAAAACCTCTAGTGTTAAGCTGGGGATAGGGATGTGATCAAGGTGCCTGCTCCTCTCTATGTTGTTCACTTCTCCAAGCCTTTCCCCCCACTTCAGGGACCTGAAAAGAGTCTAGAATTACATTTCTTCTTTTTCAAAGCAAAACTGGCTGCCGGAAGACCAGAATTTTTCTGCTCCCTATCTCCCTAGGGCCAAATCTGCCAGACATGAAGGTAGAGAACTTTGAACAAATCAGTCTCCACCAATGAGCAGGAGAATCTTAGGCAAATGAACTTTAAACCACAAATTACCTCTCATTTCACAGATGAGGAAATTGAAGCATAGAGTGGTTCATTGATTTGCCTGGGGTCATATAGATCGTAAATGTCTGATGACCTCTGAGTCCCATCCACCTCTAATTCTGACTTGGGCCTTCTTTTTCAAACTCTATACTTTTTGCTTTAGGAGCTCCCAAAGTTTTTTTTTTTTTTTGTGTGTGTGTGTTTTTTTTTTAAATTAATTTATTAGTTTAGTTTCAGTTGACAGGAGCTCCCAAAGTTTTAATCACCTTCCTTTTTGGGGGGAGGGTATTTCCAATTTAAGGTCTTAAGAACATTTAATGTTTAACATTGATTCCATGTTGTGGAATAATGTAGATTTTGTATGGGGGAAGCTAGGTTGTGCAGCAGATGGAAGGCTGGACTTAGAATCAGAAAGACTCATCTTCCTGAGTTCAAATCTAACCACAGACACTTACTAGCTTTTGTGACTTTGGTCAAGTCACTTAACCCTGTTTTTCTCAGTTTTCTCATCTATAAAATGAGCTGGAGAAAGAAATGGAAAGCCACTGCAGAATCTTTGCCAAGAAAACACCAAATGGGGTCACGAAGAGTCGGACTCAACTGAAATGATTGGCAAACAACAATAAGATTTCATAGTTATAGCTCTTGTCAGATATCCTATAGAAAGAATGAGTTTAAAGTTGTACATACTTTGAAATAAAGATATTCAGTAAGGAAAAAAAAGACAGGGAGTAAAGTGGGAGGGAGGAAGATGGAAAGAGAAAACAAAAGAATTGGACACATGTGCAGGCTTTTCAGTACTACTTTCAAAGCTAGCCTGCTTTGAGGGAAAATAAAGGTGGCAAGAATGAGCATCTGGGTATTGTTGGGCTATTACCTTAACTGCACCATGTGCCTTTCAGCAATATAAAGCAGTCTGGAAACACTTTTTACACCAAAATCACTACAAGAAACATTCCAAAGCAACCTGTAACTTCAAGCTAAATATCCAATTAATTTTAAATGTTGATATAAAACTCAGTTTGAGCAATTATAAAGATGAAAAATGTGACCACATGTGCCCACCAGAGTGATAAACCCTCCTCCTAAACTCTAGCTTCACCTAGAAATCTAATGGCTTTCAAGTGTAATATCCATTCCTGAAGGTTATCTAGCCACATCTGGCATGAAGAAAATAGAGTAGTTCTGAAAAAAAAAGCCTCTATGTATTCCCACCAGGACTTTAAAAACAGTGACCAGTAAAATCCTAAGAAATTCACCCTTACTTTTAAGAATTCTGAAAGCTGTTTGTAAAAACTTGACAGAGCAGGAACATAACCTCTGAGACCAAATGTACAATGTCAGACTTGGTGGTTGTTGGTGACAAGGGATTTGTAGGAGTAGGGATGGGGAGGAGTGGGGTGGTCATCAGAGATGGCTTCCCTTCTTGGTTTTAATATCTTACTGGTTTTTCTTCTTACGTATCCTTCAGCTCCTTTTCATTCTGTTCTTTCCTGCTTGAATGAAGTCCGTTGTGTCAGGTTATCCCATAACCTGTATGCTCCATAAAGAATCCTTCACTCAGCTATCCAGTTTTGTAATAGCATCTTTAAAAGTTGCTTTTGCTCACCTGAAGGTATGGTTGGGGGCATTAAAAATTTCATACTAAAATTTGGAAAAGCTGAGAACAAGAACTAAGTGGATAGGATAGCATTGAATATTGAATTGTAATATCATTATCAGTATTATAAGCCACTAGACTGTTCTCTTTGGTCTTCTTCCTGTCATCTCCTCCAGTAAATTCAGACAGATTCTTATGGTATCTCTAGGATTAACAGGTGCCTATGAATACCTATGCCCTTTTTTTTTTTTTTGCCTTTTGGAGGGCAATTGGGGTTAAGTAACTTGCCCAAGGTCACACAGCTAGGTTTTTTTTGGTTTGTGTTTGTGTTAAGTGTCTGAGGCCGGATCCGAACTCAGGTCCTTCTGACTCCAGGGCCGACACTCTACTCACTGCGCCACCTAGCCGCCCCTACCTATGCCCTTCTTGATCAATGCCTTGTAGTGGTGGAGGGACTTGTCATAGTGGAGAGTTCTAACAAAAGGTGATCCTGGAGAAGGAAATGGCAAACCCCTCCAGTATCTTTGCCAAGAAAACCCCATGAACAGGTGTGTTGTGGTCCACAGGGTCTGAACAACAACAAATGAATACCTATGGCATTCATTTAATAATAGAAAATATTAATAATAATAATAATATTATTATTATATAATAATGAGGAGATTCTAATGATAACTAGTCATGCCTCCCTGTGACTGACATGTGGAAAGTCTTATAAGGTACCAATATCCTACATGGGCAACATATACACACACCCATACTAGGCACGGGGAGCATTTGGTGAATAAGCCCAGTCTGGAAAGGAAGGGATCTATGTGAGAAACAAGATCAGTACACATGTATAACATATATATAACAAAAATAGAAAATAACAATAGAAAATCTTGGATTCACCAATTGGCAAGTTGACAAGAGGTATTTGCCCAGCATATCCAGAATACTACAGCAGATTATATTTTTTATGTAACTGATAGTTGGTATCTTTCTTCAACTGTTCCACATCCACTCCTGCTACCTCACTGATTCCATGATTTCTCTGTTATCAGTGGGCCAAGGGCAGGGATGTGTTGGTAAATGTCTAGGAACTGATTCTCTGAAAAAAAAAAAAACGTTCACAGGAAACACTTTTAAATTTAGTCTTCGTTATTAATATTTTCTTCATCACTTTAAGTCTGGAAAATCAACACAATGATAAACCAAGCCTCAATTTGTAGTGTTTGGTGATTTCTAAAGTGCACTTACCCTGTAAATTTAACAATGGGCTCTCAAGATCTCATGGCTCCAGCACACTGCTGGGGGAGGAAGGTATGACATCCTCCCCAGCCTCAGTGACTTTGGCAGGATCTTCATGGTAGTCTCAGCTCACTATCTCAAATGACTTAATATACTTATTTGTGGATATGTTATATCCCTCTAGTAGAATGTAAACATTTTAAAAATATGGACTCATGGGGGGCAGCTAGCTGGTACAGTGAATAAAACACTGGCCCTGGAGTCGGGAGGACCTGGGT
Source organism: Gymnobelideus leadbeateri (assembly GCA_011680675.1). Taxonomy (NCBI): domain Eukaryota; kingdom Metazoa; phylum Chordata; class Mammalia; order Diprotodontia; family Petauridae; genus Gymnobelideus; species Gymnobelideus leadbeateri. The sequence continues at coordinate 60,654 of WOXC01001397.1, read as the reverse complement.
TCAAGTCCAGCCTCAGACACTTAACACACACACACAAAACCCTAGCCATGTGACCTTAGGCAAGTCACTTAACCCTAATTGCCCTCCAAAAACTAAAAAAAAAGGACTCTTCTGTCTTTGTGCTACCAGTACATAGCACAATGAGAAATGTTTGTTGAATTGAATTATGGATGTAGGGTCCACAAGACTTGAAAACTATTTGAAAAAGGAAGCTGGACAAGTGGTGAAAAAAAGGGAAGAATTAATAATAACTCCAAGTTTTCAAGCCTGGAACTCTGGGAAATTACGAGGAAGGACAGCCTTAGTGGGGAAAATGATGAATTCAGTCATTGACTCTCTTTTCAAAGAGATCAAAAAGGTACTCAGTGCTTAATTACCCAAGCGAGTGGGGAGGAATAGCTGCATGGATAATCCAAAAGAGTGGATCATTTTTTTTTTAGAAAGTTGTTTTTACCTTATAATACAATAGATGATGCACTTAACTCCTCAATAGTATTATTTAAGTTAATTCATATCAGCTGACAGGAGGTCACTGGACCAAAACAGGAAGTTGCTGAAAACTGTCCTCTGATAATACCCCAAATGAGTAGTCTTTATAGAAAGGGATTTTGAAGGCGGAAATGACCTTTGAAATCATTGTCTCAATCTAGTCCTCCTATTTGATAGCTGAAAAAATTCAGAATGAGGGCTAAGTAACTTGTTTAGTTAAGGTTGAACTCATAGCTGAGGGTAAAGAACAGTTCATTTTATTTTTTCAACAACTTGGTGAGAAAAGGAAAGTGTAAGAAGCCACCACCTCCCCCCACACTCCAATTAACTCCAGTGGCTCCCTATTACCTTAGGATTATATTAAAAAAAAGTCTTTTAAGGTTTTTCACAATTAATAATATCATATCATTATACCTGGCAGTTACAGATTCACAATCTGTGAATTCACAATTCACAAAGCAAGTCTTATTGGGAGCAAGATATCTCAGCTCAACCAGGAAGACCTCAGATTTTACCCCAAGGGGAAATTTCTCTAGTGTAGTAGTAATAATAATGATATGATATTATTAATTGGAACAATGGTAGCTAGCATTTATATACTGCTTTAAGGTTTACAAAACAATATACATATATGTACTATAGACATGTATATATATATATTACATACATGTATACACATATACTATCTTATTTGACCTCATTTGTGTTTTACTAACAGGGATAGGATCATGATGGAAGTACTGGCTCCTCTACTCCTAAATTAACTTCTTCCCTAAATATCCCTTTGAGTACCTCTCCTTGAAGAGAGTTTGGAGCTTCAAGACAAAGATCTTTGTTTTCTTAAGTTCTCATCAACAGGCCCTCTGTAGAGAGCTAACAGCTAAAACTTTTGGATATGTCAGAGGACTTGTTTATTTCCAAATGACTATTCCAAAACTACCTGCGGAAGACATATTCAAATCTCAGCTCTGACATTCACTAGCTGTGTGAGATGACTAAGAAATAGAGTAATGGATCAGTGGAATAGTTTAGGTATATATTACATTATATTAAATGCTCATGGCAATCTAGTATATGATAAACCCAAAGATCCTAGCTTTTGGAACAAAAGCTCGTTATTTGACAAAATCTGCTTGGAAAGCAAGAAAATAGTATGGCAGAAACTAGGTATAGACCAACATCTCATTCTGTAGAGCAAGATAAAGTCAAAATGGGTACATACTTTATACACAAAGGGTGATGCCATTATTACATGCAAGTTACAAGAGCATGGAATAGTTTGTCAGATCTATGGATTAGGGAAGAATTTAGGACTAGAGATTGAGCAAGTCATGTAAACACAGGGTCTATTTCCTCAATTTCAAAATGGCAGTATAATGGGTGACTGGTCAATGGGGGAGCCAGTACTTACAGAATAAGCAGTATGCTCTTCCTGATGCCAACCACATAGGGGACTTAATGAACCTACTTCTGGAAGGGGATGATGATGAAAAGTGGAGAGGCCTTCTCCGATTCAGACCATGCTCTGACTGATTTCTTGTTCGAGCCTACAAAGTCTTATAAACCAGTACTGAATGTGTATGCAAAAGACTCCAGAAGAGGAACCCATCTCTTCTTTCCTTTAGGCTGACAGTAGAATGTAAGGAAGAGAACAATGATGAAGACAGATTCGGATAATGGTAACTAACAATGGTGGTGTATGGCTCTGCCACGCCCCCCCCAGAAGTTTCCCACAAATTTCAGGAACCCAACTCCTAAGCCTTCCCACACATCCCCATCTACACACAATAATCCTTTCAATTGTCCTTTCCTTGTGGCAGCTTGGCCAACCCTTCATTCTTTGTTATCTCAGGACCCCGCCCAGTCCTTCATTGCCTGTTACCTGCTGACTACCCCAGGCTATTTCCCATCCTTAATCCATCTAGACCCTTTCTCTGTTACCTCTGGGTCATCCCAGGCTATTAGCCACTCCTTGATCCCTTCCAAATCTTCCCAAAATCTTTTTCACTATAAAAAAGGTCAGTCATGTCTATCAAATGCTCAGATAGGGGGCTCTGAACAGTCTTATTCTTTTGAGGCAGAACCCATACCTTTTGCTCTTGAATTTTGGGGTTCCCAGAACTACTAGATCACAATATTATATAGTACTCACTGCCAGGCACTGTTAGAGTCATCTCATTTTTTCTTCAATTACATGTAAAAACAATTTTTAACAATTAAAAAAAATTGAGTTCCAAATTCTTCCTCCCCTCCCCTCCATTGATAGAGCATAGAATTTGATATAGGTTATACAAGTAAAATTATTATCTTATTTGATCCTCACAAAAACCCTGGGAGGTAGGGGCTATTATCCTCAATTTGCAGATGAGGAAAGTGAGGCAAACAGAGGTTAAATGACTTGTCCAGGTTCACACAGCTAGGAAATGTCTGAGGTTGGATTTGAACTCAGTGTTCCTGACTCCAGGCCCCCTACTAGGCAGGCTGGTCTGCTCATGGCCACTGTAGAAGCATATTAAAAACCTCCCTTTTAGTTTCTCAAGAAATATAAGAAATAGCATTTTTTCCATCTTAAAACCTTTTCTTTTTAAGAAAGTATGTGTAACAAAAGCTGAAGCCTTTTTTAGGGAAATGGATTAAGAGTGATAAACCAAATTTAACTCATAACCTTCTCCATTCAAGGCAAGGATCCATTCAAGGGAAAAGAAAGGCACCCTCTCTACATCCTATTCAGTTTAGACCCAGATATAGATCTTTGGGAGGAGTCCCACTGATTCCTTAGGAGTGGTCAAGGAGGAAGAAGATAGTGACTCAGTTGCTCATTTATTCTGAATGTGACTGCAGAATGGTGTTATCACATATAGGAGCTCTTGAGGTTTAGGGTTTAGGGGTATTCAAGACCCCAAAATACCAATATGCCAGGTCCTGCTGAAAGAATTCAATTCAAGTCTTCTCTCAGCCAAAGTAAAGCAAAGTTTATTAAAGATTCACCATAATGGGTAGACTCTTAAGGAGCCACTTGTGTATTTGTGCCACTTGTATTGACAAACAGGTCAGAATAATCTGATATAGACTGAATCTGTGCTAGATTGAGTCTCTGCCCCTTCATGGAGGCAAAATGGATCCTATATACAGAAAGACTGTGGGAGGGTCTAGGGGTGGTCTAGAGGAGGGGTTTGGGGAGGGTCTTGAGGAAGAGTCTAAGGACGATCATCAATGGAATGAAGGTCAGACTCCAGGAATGGGATTAAGGGTGGGAAAGAGCTGAAGGCTACCTGGAGATGACAGACAATGGAGGCCTAGGCTAGTTTAAGGTAACATGTTTGGGTATAGATAAAATGTCTCATCAAATGGGAAGATTCAGTTAGAGTTCAAGGGGTTTTCCAGGACCCGAAGTCATCTTTGGCCAGAGAGTTATGCCAGAGAAGGAGGGACCTTTCAGACATTTCTCTCTCCTAGCCAAAATTGGTTTAAATATAGATTAATGCTAAATTAAATTGTTTCTCTCAGACTTGAGCTGAAAAACTCAGAATACAAAGTAATATTGTTTTTTCTTCCTTCCTAAGTGAGTTTGTGTTTGGGATGGGGCAGTTTTCTGCTTGGGTCTTCTTTTTTCTGGTACAAGAACTTATAAGATTTTAAAAGTTTGGGAGAACCAATAGAGGTCCAGAAGCCAAGCCCAGGAAGGAAATTGATTAGGGATGGGATTCATGCTGGACTCCTAAAAGGACCCTCAAAGCCCCTGAACCAAGTCTCTGGTATTTGCCTGAGGCACTTGGCCCTTTCTGGTATAATCCTTCTAACTGCCCTTTCATTGTAGTCCTCATTGTCTGCACCTGGCCCCATCTCAGGATACTCCTTAATTCCATCTAGACCCCATTCTCTGTTACTCCCAGTCATCCCAGACTACTTGGCCACTCCTAGATCACATCCAGATCTTCCTACAGACTTTCTCTATAAACGGTCTATCTTGCTTTCATTAAGTTACTATATTCAATCTTCCAGTTGTCAATACAAATGTCACAAATCCCCAGATTCTTAAAATCTGCCGAATAGCACTCGTTCTTAAAAGTCCTACCCACTTCTATTGCCTAAATAATAAACCTTGTCTTTGACTGAAAGAAGGCTTAGATCAAATTCTTTTGAGACAGGGCTTGAGTCTTTTACCCTTGAATTTATGGGTTCCCAGTGAAGAGGGAAGGGTGATAAAGAGGGGGGGAGGGTAAGTGGTTCTGCCAGGGAAACCTCTCCTGGCATCCAGTCTGGAAGGAATTCACCAGGCTCAAGCAAACTTTGAAGCCGAAATTGTAAAGTTTATTGTTACGCTGTAGATAACAGCGGGCTAGATTCTTATGGAACCTGCAAACTCGCAGAGGCCGCAGACATAGTTTTAAGGGGTCAGTTATGCTAACTAGGTGAGTAAGGGTGGGATCAGGGAGGAGTTAAGGAGTGGTCAGTGCTCAAAGGACCATACACTTTTAATATCAACTGCGCAGGTGTATTGCCCATGATTCACTGGGGAATAGCTCAAGAGGGGGTCTAGCTGGAGGTGTGGTTCTAGGCCTGATACGTCACTAAGAGTGCCCAGTCTGCCACCCACCAAGGTCATCAGAGACAGTGTGGGTCTATAATTGACTAAGGAGTTACCCTATAGATAAGGTATTGAAGAATTCATGGTGGGGCTGGCCACTCTAACTAAGGGAGATAACATTTACATAACTTATTGTTTCAGGCAGAGATAAACAGGTCATGAGATGTTGCTAGGCAGAGCGCTAGAAGGGGGAAGGGGCAAAGTCAATGCTCTGAGGCTGGGGGGGGGGGGTGGAAATGTGATCTTACAGACTGCTTTTACAAATTGATTTTACAGACATAGATCCCAAAGCACCCCATTTACAAACTGATGTTACAGATTGATACTATAGACATATATATATCACAAGGACCCCATCACCAGCATCCCTAGACTGCAATAGAACCAAACCTAAAGACAGATCTACTTGACCGTGGTCAACAGTGAGTCTACCTAGCAACTAAGACCCTGTGCCCTGAAAGCAAGGGGTGACTTGTCTGTCAACTATGTCTTACCTGGAAGCCAACTAAGTGATGAGGTACAGGGTCTGGGAACCCCCTTGAACTCTGATTGAATCTTCCCACTTGATGAGGCATTTGCCTGAGGCCATAAGCTTTTCATTATAGCTAGGCCCAAATCTCTTACTCTTACTAGTCTAGCCCTCCATTGTCCAGTTACTTTCCCCCCTAGAGCCTATCAAAATATCTATACCCAAATCAACTATTCACACCCTTGAACTAGCCTAGCCCATAGTCTCTTGTCTCTAGGTAGCCTCCAGCAACTTCACTCATTTACTGGAGTCTGACCTCATTAACTACCCTCCCCAAACTCATTACTGGAGTCTGACCTCATTGACTCCTCCTGAAGACCCTCCCCAAACTCCTCCTTTAGACCACCCCTAGATTCCTCCCACAAGCTTTCTGTATATAAGACCCCATCTTGCCTCCATGTGTGAGAGAGTGCCATCGAATCATCTAGCACAGACTTGCTCTGTGTCAGATGATTTTAGCCCACTTGCTCAATGCAAGTGTCACAGATACTGAGGCTCCTTAAGAGTCTACCCATTATGGCAAATCTTTAATAAACTTTGCTTTTCTTTGGCTGAGAGAAGACTTGAGTTGAATTCATTCGGCAGAACCTGGCATGTTGGTATTCTGGGGTCTCAAGCACCCCTAACCCTATACCTCATCATTTGATGGTGACCTTCATAAGTGGCTAAAATTTTGGTAGCAGCCACTTTAAGTTTGAGAGAAATGCACTATTTTATAACTAATTATTGAATTAAAACCAAGGTTTTTTCCCTTTTCTACTTCCTTATTCAGAAAGCATCCCCTATAGGTTATTTAGGCAGACTTTGAAGTGCAGGGGTGATTCCAAGACCAAGAACTCAGATGTGTTCAAAAAAATTTCTAAGTTATTAGTTATTAGATTAACACTAAGGCATCTGAATTACTGTAATAATCTATAAGCATGGAAGGTCTTGTTGTTTTGATCTGAATTTGTAGTTATTCCATGGCCTAATCAAGAGTTAAAATTAATGCTTGTACTTGTTATATGTATCACATTCTTTCACAATATAAGCATAGAGACAAAAGTGAAGGAACTTATGAAACAAAGATGAATCTATTAAGTTGTGAGGTTAAAGTCAGAATCCTCTTTTGGTTATGTTTAAGGAATAGAATTTCAGTACAGTCAGTTATGTTAGTGAAGAGTAGTAATTTATGACTTATCTTATGTCACCTTGATGGGAAATCTGATTTTACTTGTGTTTGTTATTTAATCTGGGATTAGAACACATGTAAAAATTCATGCAGGGGTGGCTAGGTGGCACAGTGAGTAAGAGTTGGGCCTCAGAGTTGGGATGACCTGAGATCAGATCCGGCCTCAGAAAATGAGCACTCACACATAAATAATGACTAGCCGTGTAACCTTGAGCAAGTTACTCAACCCCAACTGCTTAAAAAAAAAAATCCATGCAAACTATTTAAGAGTCACTGAACATGTTTTACTGTAAAAAATTTTTCATTCAATCTGTTCTTTGTATACAGTTTGGGATTATTATATTTACACATCCCATCCCAAGTCTTTTGTTGTTTGTTAATAAACATCTTGAAGCAAAAAAATAAAATAAAATAAAGAATTTCTAAGTTTAAGTGAATTGGTGGATTCTTGCTTAGTGTTTTTACTCAGACAGGTCTGGGAAAATGTGAATTCTCCCCTTTGTCCTCACCAAGTGAAACAATGAGACTATTTTCTTGACTGCTTTCTAGATATAGTTAATAAAATTGATTATAATTTAACCAGAAACTTTGTCTCTCAGAAATTTTCGATTGTCACAAGTTTGAGAGACTTTAAGTCTATGAACTGAAATAATAAATGGAAGAATGTGCTTTGGTTTGAGGAAACATGCTTATGCTTCTTTTCTTGTTATACCCTTTCATTAAATACCCCTAGGTAAAATGTAATTGATTTTAATTGCTTATTGATGATATTGAGGAGATATCAACTGGTTGAGTGATACTGGGCCTGGTAATGGCAAATGAAACTGAAATACAGTATGATAAAAATGTATTCGATGCCCACCTACCATGTTTCAGGCACTAAGGATACAAATAAGCAGAAAAAACAAACAGATGATCCCTTCTGAGGAGTTTATATCTAATGGAGAAAGAAAACATTCAAAAGGAAGCTAAAAAGCTTGAGGGAGAAGATACCCTGTGGGTATGATGGTGGAGTCAAATCCATATAGCTGATGGTAAATGAAGAGTTGACTGGATTCTCCAATTGGAGGCTTTGGGAGGAGTTTTTGGTTGTTGTTTGTTCTGGGTTTTTTTTTTTTGTTTGTTTGTTTTGTTTTGTTTCTTTTTTTCACCTTTCTTTTTTTTTTTTTTTTGCTCAGCCCTCCCATCAGAGGGGCAGAGGCAATTGAGGAGGTGTGAGGACCAAAGCTGATGCAATCTTCCTGATGATAGAGTTTCCTAATGATAAACTTTGGGGGTGCGGAATGATGATGGAGGAGTCTAATTCAAGCTGATAGGGAATGAAGAGTTCCCTGGGCTTCTGAGACTTCTTGAATAGAGACTTCTGGAGAATTTTTTGCACTGTCTTTCCAGCTTTCAAAACAAAAGAGAAGAGTAAATTGAGGGTCATAGGTGTGAGTGTTGAGACAGCAATCAGTCATGATTGATACCTGGGAGGAAACACCAGAAAGGGGACTTGAGAAGAAGCCCCCATTCCTATTCCTAAGGTACTCTTAGTACAGCCAGCTAAGCTGTGAGGCTCACAGTAATTCACCATGTCAGGACTGGGATAGTAAGCTGAGAGATTTGTCGCACAGGTATGTCATTCAGGGGATTGCTTGTCGAGGGGCAGTGCTATGGAGGCAACACACTACTTTCTCCTACTTCACAAGCATTTTGTCAACCTCAAAGTAATGTATGAAAGTGAGCTATGATCAAGTTATTACCTACTTTTTCTGTCTCTGACTATAATAGATCCTCTATTAAATTATTTCTTTTTTATTTTGCTAGACTTCTATGAAGCTCTGAATTGGCATTTACCTCTGGAACTGTCCTTACAAGGACAGAGTTATCACTGATTCAACTCTAAATCCTAAATTTGGGAAGTAACATTGGATGAATGCCTTGTAAGGCTCAGAGACTGTGCCTTTCACAAGGGCCATTGACTGTTGCTTGCTTTATAGGGATTTTGTTGAATGAGTACTTATTAGGGATATTATAAAGGTGATTACAGACCTAAATAATAATAATTAGCATTTATTTAGCACTTACAAGTTTCTCACGGGTTTTATATATACTATATCATTTAAACATCACAATAACACTGTGATAACACTCTTGGGCTTAAGTAAAGTGGTTTCAAAATTGAGAAGGATGAGATTCTGAATTCCTCCAGGAAAATTTTTAATACAAAACTTAGCTATTCTCATGGCTATGGTTTCTCCCCAAGTAGGTGATGGAGTTTCCTTTCACATAGATAAGGATATCAGGTATGGGACAGCTTTTATTTATTTCCTCTACTATAGAAAATACTTGAAAGGACTTATAGACACACATGGACACACACAGAAATGTAAAACATTTCAAATAGTCCCGTTGAGTTATTTTAATTTTCCCTGAAAGAACCTTTGAGGGTTTCTTTATCTGTGAACGGATAGTTCACATTTACCTAATACCTTATCTGAGGAACTTATAATTATCATAGAGGGTTGGGAAAGTCCAGATCTCCTGGCCCTGTATCTGAGGGCTTAATTATTCTGCCTGAAAAGTGATTCTGTTGAACATCCTCTTGAGGCAGCTAGATGGTATAGTGGATAAAGCATTAGATTTGGAGTGAGGAAGATTTGAGTAGAAATCCCATCTCAGAGACTTACTATGTGATGCTGGGCAAATTTTAAAATTTCTCTTGGGGTTGTTTTGAGGAACAAATGAAAGTACTAAAGAGCTATATACAGATTAGCTCTCATTATTATTGATTTAGAAGAATGTTATTTTCATTTTTTTTGGAGGGGGGAAGACAAGGAAATTGGGGTTAAGTGACTTGCCCAAGGTCACACAGCTAGTAAGTGTGTCAAGTGTCTGAGGCCAGATTTGAATTCAGGTCCTCCTGACTTCAGGGCTGATGCTCTATTCACTGTGCCACCTAGAGGCCCATAGAAGAATGTTATTGAGGAAATTTCCATCTGGGCAAGTGGCATTCAAACCTAGAAATTAGGAATGGTCAAGGCTTCCTGGTGAGGTACTACCCCTCTCCCCAAGACTGGAAGCATCCATTTTTCAGGGTTGCTAGTCGCTGACCTTTGCTAAGAAAAGTAAACAGAAAGGCAGAAGACTGCTAGGACTGTCAGATGCAGACTCCAGTCTTAAGCTTTTGTGGGCAAGTATATGTGCCCCATATCATGTACTTTTCCTGTAGGCTGACATTACTGCACATTCCAAAGTTCCAGTGGAAAGAAAGTGAGAGAAAAGGTCCCAAGACTGAACTGTTTCCATAACTCATTCCTGTTCATCCTTTCTTTGCAAAGACCAATGACATAGGGAGGCTGATGTCTTGACTTGCACATGAATTGGAGAGGTGATTGGGTGAGTGAGTAGGGGGTTTGTGTGTGAAGTTCCTCCAGAAGGAGTCCACCCTCCCTAACTCTCAGTCACCTAGGAGGCAACCCCACCTTTCCCCCAGTCTCTGGCAACCAATCAGGAATTCCCTGTATCATTAGGCAAAGTGCCAAGGAGCATATCTAGCTCCATGGGAAATGCTCCCTTCAGACAAAATTCCATGCCCTATAATCTCATGAAGTAGATTAGAAGGACTAATCAAACTGAGCAAATATTGTCTCGGTCACCCTTGATCACTCAGGAGGCAAAATACTACCTGTATCTTTATCATTATTAACAGGTCAAAGTTAGAGAGATGGTGACTTGCTCATGGTAACACAACTACTGAATGACAGAGACAGCATTGGAAGCTGCTTGGAGGTCACCACTGGCTTTGCTTTGGTGACTCTGAGTCAAGACCCTTTGAAGCTCAAGATAGAAACCCCAAGCCTTCAGTGTCTCTACTGGCTTCATTAAGCATAGGCCCTTCATCTACAGGCTCCTTGTTCTTCCACACAGAACCTGGCTTTTGTATTGTAGAGAGAATGTGGTCTATGGTGTGTTAATTTTGAATAGAGGTTGATGATGAAGATGATGATAACTCACATTGTAAAATCACTTTAATGTCTACATAAGCTTTTTTTTTCTTTCTCAATAACCTCATGAGAAAGATAATCTAAACATTATTCTCTTTTTATAGAAGATAGAACAGAGGCCTCTGGGGGAGAATAGAAATGGGGTGATTCTCTAGCCTCCAGTATCACTTATGTCCTGCTTTTGTCTGTTTCTGTTCCTGAGTTCGTTTTGCCTTCTTTCCCCGCTTCCCCCCCACTCCCCTGTCCTCCCATCCCCCTGCTCATAGTGCCCTGTTTCTTTCAGTTTCCCAGTCTCTGTGGTTTCCTGGTTCTCACAGGCTTCTACCCCCAGGGCTTCTGTGTTTCCATTCGACAAAGGGGAGAAGTTCACCAGCCTTTTGAGGTTAACCCCATGTGAATGAATCTTGTATTGGCAAGAGAAAATATTTACATTCTATAAGCTTCTCCTAAGTACCCTTCTCTTGCCAGGCTAAGCATTTTCATTCATCTTCCCACTGGCCTTTGGTCCTTTGATGAGGTGATAACCTTCCTTGCACACAGGGCTTCTCAGTTGGTTACTATGCCATGCTAATGGGACCAAGGTCAGGGTCTGATTCCCCATATGGACCACATTATTTCATCTGGAGAAATACTCCATCTCTTTATCCACTAATAGCTACTCTATTCCAGTCAACTCTCTGGGCAAAACCCTCAGATCATAAGAGGAACTATGTCAAGAGTAAAAAATGGCTCCAAGTAGCTCTTAGGCTTAAACATTTGCACAGTCCTATGTACTGCTGTCTTTCTCAGGCCTCTTTCAGCTGTCTCTAAGGAGATCTAAGGATCAAGCACCAGATCCATGGAAGTCTGAGAAAATAATGCATGGGGTATATCAGAGTGGGTATTATGAGGATGATTTGGAGGGCCTAGAAAGAAAAATAGATAGATCTAAACTTTTAATACTTTTGCCAGAGCTCAAATTTTGGCTGGGGGTTCAGAGCTTGAGACAAGATATTGATTCACTTTAGAACTTTCCTGGGCAAAATGAATACTGTTATTGGAATTTCCTTGAGCAAATAAGGTAGCAACTATAGCTAACAAATGTACTGGTCTGGCACTGAGGTGGGGCTGTATGGTTTGAGAGCAAAGCCACTGTGAATAGAGTAAAGATAGCAGAGTAGAGGCAGCAACCCAGTTAAACTCTCCCAATATTCCTTTCCTAGCAATTTTACAATATCTCATCAAATTCACTTCTGGAGTGGCATGGCCAACAAAAAATATTAGGGTGAGACATTTTTCTAGTCCGAGATAACTTAGGAGGCAAGGAGAAATACGTGATATTGGGGCTAAGGCCAGCATGGAACTCAAATGGTGGCAACACAAGTGATGAGTCTTGGAGGTGCTATGACAGTGGCAGCAGCTTCAGAAGCTCTCCGTTCAGAAATGGTAAGGGGATTGGACAATTGATCAGAAAGAGATTAAAAGGAACCCTGGGCTGGCACTGGGTGCAGGACCGGGTGTTATATGGCAACTCCATTGTCAATAAGAAATTCTGCATAGCAGTTTCAGGGTAAAAGGAGCACTAGCACTTGCAGATGTAGGGGAAGAGGGGCTCTTCCTGGGTAAAAACCAGACCACAGTCCAAGATAACACTGATCATATCTCTCCCCAGCATCTTGGAAGCCCTGAAAACTTATAGACTCCCAGAGCTAGCTCTGAAAACAGCAGTGCAAAATAGACTGAAGCTTGAGATGGTGCTTCCCCAGCCTTATGGGAGCAGAACCTAACTTTTATATGAAGATATAAATCAAGAAATGGGTAGAAAAATGAGCAACCAACAACACTAAAAAAGAACCTGACCGTAAAAATCTACTATAGTGAGAGGGAAGATTAAGTCACAAACTCAGAAGAAGAAGACAACAACATGAAAATAGCTCTAGGCAAAGCCTCAAAGGGGAAAAATGTAAATTATACACAAGACTAACAACAATTCCTAAAAGAGCTAAAAAAAAGAGATAAGTGCTACAAGAAAAATTGGGAAAAATTAGAGTGATGCAAGAAAATTAAGAAAAGAGAATTAATAACTTGGCAAAAGAGGCACAAAAATATTGAAGAAAATAACACTTAAAAATAGAACTGGACAAATGGTAAAAGAGGCACAAAATTCATCAAAAAAAAGAACTCCTTAAAAATTGTATTTGTGCAAATGAAAAAAGAGGCACAAAAATTCACTGAAGGAAAGTACCACTTAAAAAGCAGATTTGGCTAAACGGAAAAAGAGGCATAAAAACTCATTGAAGAAAATTATTGCTTAAAAAATAGAATTGGGGAAGATGGTGGAGTAGAAGCAGAAACTTGGCAAGGGCTTCCACTCCAGTCACTTTGAATACATGTAAAAAATGACCCAAAACAAACTTCAGAGATACAGAACCCACAAAGTGACAGAGAGAAACAAATCTCCTGCTGAAGGAAGCCCGGCAGGAGGAGAGGAAGGGTCTATTGCATCAAGCTGGGAGCCAAGCTCAGGCACTTGTGGGCTGTGCAGTTTTAGCCCCAGGGTAGCCCCAACCAGCAATGGACTGAGCAGACTTTAGGAGCATAAATCATCAGTAGCTGTGGTGGTTTCCAGACTTCTGAACCCATAAACTCCAAAGACAAAGTAAAATGTCAGTGTGGAACTCTGTTGGAACGGGGGGAACTGAAGAGCTCTGTCTGACCTCTGCCCCCAGGGCAAGAAGCAACCAAAGGAGTTGCATATATGCAGCTTCCACTGCATGGCTGCTTCCAGAGCTTCTGGCCTGCAGATTGTAGGGGGACCAAGAGACCATTCAGAGGGTAATTGCTCTTGCTTTAACATGCTTAGCTCTGGATTTCGGTTTTGGGTGGTGGTCCTGGGGTGTGTGACCAGTGAGCCAGAGCTTGTGGGGGCTGTAGAGAGGGTGCCCTCCTAATAGCTTCGGCAGCTGTGGAAACCCCAGTGATTTGGGACATAGTTCTCTCCATTCTGGAAGCAGAGTTCTACCATGGCAAAGTGCTCAAAAGTTAAGTAATTGGCTGGCAATATGAGCAAGCAATGGAAGCACAAACAGACTATAGAATCCTTTTTTGTGGACAAAAAGGATCAAGGCATAGAGTGGGAGGAAGACAACGGAGTCAGAACTCCTGCATCAAAAGCCTCCAAGAAAAATATGAACTGATTATAAGCCATGGAGGAGCTCAAGAAGGATTATGAAAATCAAGTAAGAGACATGGAGGAAAAATTGGGAAGAGAAATGAGAATAATGCAAGAAAATTATGACAAGTGAGTCAACAGCCTACTAAAGGAGACCCAAAAATACATTAAAGAAAATAACACCCTAAAAAATAGACTAGGGGGGCGGAGCCAAGATGGCGGAGTAGAAACAGCTCATCCAAGCCACTCTGCCCCCACATTCCCCCCAAACGATGTAAAAGGGGACTCTGAACAACTTCTGGAGCCCCAGCACCCACAGAACAACACAGAGAAGCTAAACTCCCGCTGAGGACAGCCCAGCAGCCCTGCAGGAAGGACCAGCGCAGTGGTCTGGGACCTGGCAGCGTGCAGCGCGCAGAGCACAGGAGCTGAGCCGAGCCCAGGTCCGCGTGAGCCGAGGTTTTAGCCCCAGGGCGGCAGGGCCAGCAGCCAGCTGGAGGAACCCCAGAACACCAGGAGCTGTGGCGACTCCAGAATTATCAACATAGACTTGCCTGGGACAAAGTAAGAGGTTAGTGTCCTATGGACTTTGGGACTGGTATTAGGGAATGCGTCGGTTCCCTCCCCTGGGGGCTAGAAACCACTGAGGAGACACGCCATTTTGTAGTTTTCAGAGGCGGCTCCCTCTCCCAGCCTGCAAATTTGTAGGGAGATCCAGCGATCAGTCTTGGGGGGTAATCGCTCTTGCTTTAACCTCCCTGGATCTGGATTGTGATCTAGGGTGGAAGTTGTGGGTGGGTTTACAGCTTGCCAGAAACGGAAGTTGCCCCCACACGTTTGGGACGAAAATTCCTCTAGCTGGCCTTAAAGCCATAGTGTGGCAACAAGCCCAAAAGTCAAGCAATTAAGTGGCAACATGCCAAGGCAAAGGAAACAGAAAAATGCAACCCTAGACTCCTATTTTGGGGGCATAGAGCGGGAAAAGGACTGTGAGGTCAGAAGTCCTGATCCAAAAGCCCCAGGGGAAACCATGAGCAGGTTGCAGGCCATAGAGGACCTTAAGAAGGACTTTAAAAATCAAATAAGAGAAGTGGAGGAAAAATTGGAAAGAGAAATGAGAAGGATGCAGGAAAAGTATGAAATGAGGGTCAACAGCCCGACTGAGGAAAACAACACCTTAAAAAATAGACTAGCTCAAATGGCAAAGGAGGCCCAAAAGGGCATTGAGGAGAAGAATGCCTTAAAAAGTCGAATTTGCCAGATGGAAAAAGAATCTCAAAGTTCACTGAGGAGATTCATTCCTTCAGAGTTAGACTGGAGCAAATGGAAGCTAGTGACTTTATGAGAAATCAAGATGCTGTTAAGCAGATCCAAACAAACGAAAGATTAGAAGGCAATGTGAAATATCTCATGGGAAAAACCACTGACCTGGAGAATAGATCCAGGAGAGACAATTTAAAAATTATTGGACTACCTGAAAGCCATGATCAAAGAAAGAACCTAGAAATCACCCTTCAAGAAATTCTCAAGGAAAACTGCCCTGATGTTTTAGATCCAGAGGGCAAAATAGAGGTTGAAAGAATCCACCGATCACCTCCTGAAAAAGATCCCAAAAAGAAAACTCCCAGGAATATTATAGCCAGGTTCCAGAATCCCCAGATCAAGGAGAAAATACTACAAGCAGCCAGAAGAAACAATTTCAATATTGTGGAAACACAATCAGAATAGCCCAGGACCTGGCAGCTTCTACACTGAGGGATCGAAGGGCATGGGATATGATATTCCAGAGGGCAAAAGAACTGGGAATGAACCCAAGGGTCACCTACCCAGCAAAACTGAGTATTTTGTTTCAGGGGAAAATATGGTCATTCAGTGGAATAGAGGACTTTCAAGCATTCTTGAGGAAAAAACCAGAATTGAATAGAAAATTTGACATCCAGACACAAGAAGGAAGAGATGCCTGAGAAGGTAATCAGGGAAAAGAAATCAAAAGGAACTTATCAAAGTTGAACTATTTACATTCCTATATGGAAAAGCAATAATTGTGACTGATGATATCTTTCTCACTATGAAAATAATGGAAGAAGGGGGTGTAGTCATATGAATACATATGTGAATGTGTGTGTATATGGTTACAGTTATATATGGATAGAGGGCATAGGTTGAATTTGTTGGGAAGGGAGAATACTCAAGGGATGAAATTATGAGGGGAGAGAGGAAAGTGGCAAGAGGAGATGGGGAGAGACAGGGTAGTGTAAACTATCCCATGCAGAAGAAGCAAGGGGAAGTGGTTGCAAAAGAGGGGGAGAATAAGGAAGGCTAAAAAGGCAAAACCACACTCACATTGAATTTGGTTCAGGGAGAAAATGACATACATACTAAATGGGATATCTCAACCTGCAGCAGGATAGGGGGAAGGGGATGGGAGGAGGGATGATGGATGGGAGGGCATCCTTGGGGTGAGGGGAGGTTGGAAGTACCCACTATAAAAGAGGGACAGGATCATGTAGGGAATGGATGAGGTGGGGGGTGGGATGAGTGGGAGGGAATTATAAGCAGCCTTGTACAATATATGTTATATATGGATAGAGGGATAGAGGATAGAAACATTATCATAACTATCATAACTATCATAACTATGATAATGTTTTGCATAGCTAGACATGTACAACATATACTGAATTACTTCTCTCCCAAGAGGGAATGGGTGACAAGGGAGGAAGGAAATGGAGCTGAAATTTGAGGTTGTAACATTAAATGTTTCAAATATATATAAATACTATTATTAATACTCTTTTGCTTGTAATAGGGAGATAAGATGTGCAGGCATTGGGATGCAAAGACTCACCTTCCTCTAATGGAAAAGTCGATGGGGTATGGGAGAAGGTATGGGAGAGAGCAGATTGGAGGAAGCGATATCTTGTGGGATTACTGTTCTGGGAGGTTGGGTAGGGGAATAATGGGGGGGAAATGATTGTAACTCAAAATCTGGTGGAAATGAATGATGTAAAACAGAAGTTAATAAAGCATTTGTTTAAAAAAAAAAGCCCCAAATGGGGATCACAAAAGGTCAGAAATACCTTCAAAAAAAAAATAGACTAACACAAATGGCAAAAGAGGCCCAAAAAGCCAATGAGGAGAAGAATGCCTTAAAAAGCCAAAATTACCAGATGGAAAAGGAATTTCAAAAAGTCACTGACGAGAATAACTCCTTCAAAATTAGATTGGAACAATTGGAAGTTAATGACTTTATGAGAAATCAAGATACTATAAAACAGATCCAAACAAATGAAAAAAAGAGAAGGCAATGTGAAACATCTCATTGGAAAAACCACTGACCTGGAAAATAAATCCAAGAGAGATAATTTTAAAATTATTGGACTACCTGAAAGCCACGATCAAAAAAAGCCATATTCCATATTATAGCCATATTCCAGAGTTCCCAGGTCAAGGAGAAAATGCTGCAAGCAGTCAGAAAGAAACAATTTGAGTATTGTGGAAACACAGGATAACACAAGACCTAGCAGCTTCTACATTAAGGGATCAAAGGGCTTGGAATATGATATTCCAGAGGTCAAAGGAGGTAGGACTAAAACCAAGAATCACCTACCCAGCAAAACTGAGTATAATGTTACAGGGAAAATATGGTCATTCAATGAAATAGAAGATTTTCAAGCATTCTTGATGAAAAAAAACAGAGCTGAACAGAAAATTTGACTTTCAACTACAAGAAGCAAGAGAAGCATGAGAAGATAAATAGGAAAAAGAAATCATAAGGAACTTATAAAGTTGAACTATTTACACTCCCACATGGAAAAACACTAATTGTAACTCATAAGACTTTTCTCAGTATGAGGACAGTTGAAGGGAACGTATACATGCATATACATATGTAGATGTACATAAACATATTCATACATATATGTATACATACATACAAAAAATGCTTTCTAGCCTCAGAATAAATGGAACTTTTTTTTTTTGCCTCTTGGAGGGCAATTGAGGTTAAGTAACTTGGGTTACTTAAGGTTACACGGCTAGTTTTTGTGTGTGTGTGTTAAGTGTCCGAGGCCGTATCCGAACTCAGGTCCTCCTGACTCCAGGCTGGCACTTTACTCACTGCACCACCTAGCCACCCCTAAATGGAGCTTTTCTTAAAATGATAAATAGTATCTATCTAAAACCAAGGGCAAGCATTATAATGGAGATAAATTAGAAAATTTCCCAGTAAGGCCAAAGGTGAAGTAAGGATGTTCATTATCACCAGTGTTATTCAATATTATATTAGAAATGCTATCTATAGCAATAAGACAAGAAAAAGCAATTGAAAGAATAAGAACAAGCAATGAGGAAACAAAATTATCATTTTTTTACACACAATATAGTAGTATACTTAGAGAACCCTACAGAATCAACTAAAACACTAGTTGAAATAATTAATAGCTTTAGCAAAGAAGCAAGTTATTAAAAAAAAATACCCTACATAAATAATCAGCATTTCTATATGTGACCAATAAGACAGAGCTGGAAAAGATAGAGAAATTATATTTAAAATAAGTGCAGAGAGGGGGGTGGAGCCAAGATGGCAGAGTAGAAACAGCACTTCCAAGGTGCTCTGCCCCCAGATTACCTCCAAACAATGTAAAAGGTGGACTCCGAACAACTTCTGGAGCTCCAGCACCCACAGAGAAGCAAACCTCCTGCTGAGGACAGCCCAGCAGCCCTGCAGGGAGTGGCCAGCACAGCATTCTGGGCGTGGCCAGCACAACATGGAGCCAAAAGCACAGTGCTCTGGGAGCTGAGCCCAGGCCTGCTTGAGCCACGGTTTTAGCCCCAGGGTGGCCTGGTCAGCAGTGGGCTGGAGGGACCCCAGAACAGCAGCTGTGGCGATTCCAGAATTATCGAAACAGATATTCCTGGGACAAAGTGAGAGGTTAGTGCCCTATGGACTTTGAGACCAGTATTTGGGGAACCCATCGGCTTCTTCCCCTGGGGGCAAGAAGTGGCTGAGGAGCCACAGCACAGACTTCATTTTGCAGCTTGAGTGGCAGCTCCAGCTCCTGGCCTGCAAACTGTAGGGAGATCCAGTGATCAGTCTTGGGGGGTAATCGCTCTTGCTTTAACCTCCCTGGATCTGGATTGAAGTCTGGGGTGGGGGGAGGTTGTGGGGTGGGTATCCAGCTTGCCAGAGCATGTGGAGGCTTTACAGAGGCCACCCAACTAATACCTCCAGAAGTTGTGAAGACCCCAATGTTTGGGACAGAAGCTCCCCTGTCTGATGGCAGAGTCCTACTGTGGCAACAAGACCAAAAGTCAAACAATTAAGTGGCAACATGCCTAGGCAAAGGAAACAAAATGAACAGAAAAATGCAACATTAGACTCCAATTTTGGGGGCAAAGAGGATCAAAGCATAGAACAGGAGGAGGACTGTGAGGTCAGAAATCCTGCACCAAAAGCCCCAAAGGAAAATATGAATGGGTTACAGGCCATGGAGGACCTTAAAAAGAATTTTAAAAACCAAATAAGAGAAGTGGAGGAAAAATTGGGAAGAGAAATGAGAAGGATGCAGGAAAAGAATGAAATGAGAGTCAACAGCCTGACTGAGGAAAATAACACCTTAAAAAATAGACTAACTCAAATGGCAAAGGAGGCCCAAAAGGGCAATGAGGAGAAGAATGTCTTAAAAAGCCAAATTTGCCAGATGGAAAAAGAATCACAAAAGCTCACTGAGGAGATTCATTCCTTCAGAGTTAGACTGGAGCAAATGGAAGCTAGTAACTTTATGAGAAATCAAGATGCTGTTAAACGGATCCAAACAAATGAAAGATTAGAAGGCAATGTGAAATATCTCATGGGAAAAACCACTGACCTGGAAAATAGATCCAGGAGAGATAATTTAAAAATTATTGGACTACCTGAAAGCCATGATCAAACAAAGAACCTAGAAATCATCCTTAAAGAAATTCTCAAGGAAAATTGCCCTGATGTTTTAGACCCAGAGGGCAAAATAGAGGCTGAAAGAATCCACAGATCACCTCCTGAAAAAGATCCCAAAAAGAAAACTCCCAGGAATATTACAGCCAGGTTCCAGAATCCCCAGATCAAGGAGAAAATACTACAAGCAGCCAGGAAGAAACAATTTCAATATTGTGGAAACACAATCAGGATAACACAGGACCTGGCAGCTTCTACACTGAGGGATCAAAGGGCATGGAATATGATATTCCAGAGGGCAAAAGAGCTGGGAATGAACCCAAGGGTCACCTACCCAGCAAAACTGAGTATTTTGTTTCAAGGGAAAATATGGTCATTCAGTGGAATAGAGGACTTTCAAGCATTCTTGAGGGAAAAACCAGAGTTGAATAGAAGATTTGACATTCAGACACAAGAAGCAAGAGATGCTTGAGAAGATAATCAAGGAAAAGAAATCAAAAGGAACTTATCAAAGTTGACCTATTTACATTCCTACATGGAAAAACAATAACTGTGACTGATGAAACCTTCCTCATTATGAAAATAATTGAAGAAGGGTATATTGGCATATGAATACATATGTGAATGTGTGTATATATGTTTACAGGTATACATGGATAGAGGGCACAGGTTGAATTTGGTGGGAAGGGATGATACTTAAGGGGTGAAGTTAAGAGGTGAGAGAGGAAAGTGGCAAGAAGAGATGGGGAGAGACAGGGTAGGGCAAACTATCTCATGTAGAAGAGGCAAGGGGAAGTAGTTGCAGGGGAGGGGAAGAACAGGAAAGCAAAAAGGCAAAAGCATATTCTCATTGAAGTTGGCTCAAGGAGAGAATCACATACATACTAAATGGAATATCTTACCCTCACTCACTCTCCTGAGTAGGGGAAAGGGGGATGAGAGGGGGGATGATGGAGGGGAGGGCATTCTGGGGGGAGGGGAGGTTGGAAGTACCCACTATCAAAGAGGGACAGGATCAAAGTAGGGAATGGACCAGGTGGGAGGTGAGATGGGTGGGAGGGAAATATAAGCAGTCTTTTACAATATATCTACTATGGTAATGTTTTGCATAGCTATACATGTACAATACATACTGAATTGCTTATCTTCCCAGAGGGATTGGGTGACAAGGGAGGAAGTGAATGGATCTGAAATTCAAAGTTTTAAAATTAAATATTTCAAATATATATAAATACTATTATTAATACTATTTTGCATGTAATTGGGAGATAAGATGTGCAGGCATTGGGGCACAGAGATTCACCTTGCCCTAATGGTAAAGTCAAAGGGTGTATGGGAGAAGACATGGGAGAGAGCAGATTGGATCAGGGGATATCTTGTGGAACTGCTATTCTGGGGAGGTAGGTAGGGGAAAAATGGGGAATAAATTGTAACTCAAAATTTGGTGGAACTGAATGATGTAAACCAGAAGTTAATAAAGCATTTGTTAAAAAAAAAAGTATGCAAAAATGATGAAAAAAAGTGAGACATTCATACTGTGAGAATAGACAGACTACTGGAGTACCCTGGCATTCTGAAGTAGTAAAAAGAACCACGGCATGGCTCCAAGCATTTTGAGTTGATCTGTGCAGAATTTGTTAGTGGGGAAAAACAAAAAAACTTAGACAAAAATTACATATGATGATATAGTTTGGTGGGCTGCTATCTCTAATAATGCAGGAACCATTAAAGTATCCAAGAACAGTGTGGATGTAAGGGCAAAATAGATGTTTCAGACAGATTTGCAAGTCTATTTTTTATTTTTTAATTAAGGAAAACCATTTCCCCCTAAATCTGGTTGGATTAAGCTTCTGGCATAGTAAGTAAAAGTTATGCAATAAATAAAATTTCTAAGGGAGGCTGAAATAACTTCTAATGCTTCAAAAAAAAAAACAAAATAAAAAATAAAATAAATGCAGACAACAAAAAAATACTTAAAAGTCTACCTTCCAAGACAAACCTAGGAGCTCTGTGACCACAATTACAAAACACTTCACACAAATAAAGACAGATCTAAAAAAGCTGGAGAAATATAAATTGCCCATGGGCTGCTCAAGCCAATACAATAAAAATGACAATCCCACCTAAATTAATTTACTTTTTCAATGCCATACCAATCAAACTACCAAAAAATTACTTTATAGACTTAGATAAAAGCAGTAACAGAATTTATCTGGAAGAACAACAGGTCAAGAATATCAAGAAAATCTAGAGGAAATTGTGAAAGAAGAAGGCTAGTAGCCATATTTCAAGCTCTATTACAAAGTAATAATCTTGAAAACAAACTGGTACTGGGTAAGAAATAGAGTGGTGGATCAGTGGAATAGATTAGGAACACAGTATGCAGTTGCAAATGACCATAGTAATCTAGAGTTTGATAAACCCAAAGATCCAAGCTTTTGGGGTGGGGGTAATAATTCACTATTTGACAAAAATTACTAGAAAAACTGGAAAGCGTATGGTGGAAACTAGGCAAAGACCAATATGTCACACCATATACCAAGATAAGGTTAAAATGGGTTCATGATTTAGACATTAAGGGTAATATTGTAAGCAAATTTAGGGAGCATAGAAAATTTCTACCTGTCATGTCTCTGGATAAGGAAAGCATTTATGACCAATCAAGAGACAGAGAGGATCATGGAAAGTAAAATGAATAATTTTTATTATACAAAATTTAAAAGTTTTAAACAAACCAAACTAATACTGTCAAGATGAAAAGGAAAGCAGGAAACTGGGGAAAAAATTTATACTAAGTTTCTCTGATAAAGGCCTATTTCTCAAATATATAGGGAGTTGTATCAAATTTATTTTAAAAAATAGCCATTCTCTAATTGATAAATGATTAAAAGATATGAACAGGCAGTTTTCAGAAGTCAAAAATATCATAGTCTTATTTAAAAATGCTCTATATCACTGTTGATTAAAGAAATGCATATTAAAACAAGCCTGAGGTACCACCTCATGCCTATCAGACTGGCTATCATAACAGAAAAGAAAAATGACAAATACTGGGAGGGATGTAGAAAAATAGGGACATTCGTGCTCTCTTGGTGGAGTCGTGAACTGGTCCAACTATTCTGGAGAAAAATTCAGAACTGTGCCCAAAGGGCTATAATACTGTGCATACCCTTTGATCCAGTGAGACCATTACTAGATATGCTTCCCAAAGGGATTAAGGAAAAAAGAAAAGGGCAGACCTATATGTGTAAAAATATTTATAGCAACTCTTTTGGCAGTGGCAAAGAATTGGAAATTGAGGGATTACCCATCAATTGTGGAATGGTTGAAAAAGTTGTGGCATATTATGGTTAAGGAATACTACTATGCCGTAACAAATGATGAGAAATATGGTTTCAAAAACCCAGAAAGACCTATATGAATTGATGTAGAGTGAAATAAGCATAAGCAGAAAAACATCATACACAGTAATAGCAATATTGTAATGATGATGAACTATGACTTAGCTATGCTGATCAGTACAATGACTCAAGACAATTACAAAGGGATTATGACAAGAAAAGTTACCCACTCCCAGAGAGAACTGATGATCTGAGTGCAAGTTGAAGTTATTTTCTTTATTTTTCTTGTCTTTTTTTTTTTTAAAGCAACATGACTATATGGAAACATGTTTTGCATGATTTCACAGGTATAATTGATATCACATTGTTTGTTCTTTCAATGGGTGGGGGGGGTAGGAGAGGAAAGAAGTGAGAGAATTTGGAACTCAAAAAGTGTTTGAAAAGTTAAAAATAAATAATATTAAAGTTTTTAAATAAAAGTTAAAAAGGAGCAGCTAGGTGGTACAGTGAATAGAGCACTGGCCCTGGAGTCAGGAGAACCTGAGTTCAAATATAGCCTTAGACACTTGACAAACTTACTAGCTATGTGACCTTGGGCAAGTCACTTAACCCCAATTGCCTTCCCTTCTCCCCCTCCAAAAAAAAGTTTAAAAAGTTAAAGTTTTAAAAAGTTAATAAATAAATGTGTTTTAAAAAGAAGAAAAAAAAAGAAAGGAAAACTCTTTCAGAGGAGAAAGGTCTAAGGAAGTAACTAGGGAGAAAATCATACCTCCAAGTAGCTCAACACACAAAAAAGTATGATCCAGTTAGTGACTGATACTTGTTTGTCTGCTCACCAGTTTGGCATAACAACTGCCACAATTCAGAGTATGTCCTGCAACCAATGGTTCAGGAATTTATCATCTCTGGGTCTTTAGGCATGTTTCTGACTGAATTAAAACCTATTCATCATCAAGGCTTCAATGAAATCTGGATTATGATTGCATGACCTTAGTCTATCATCCCTTCCCCTGGCACTTAAGTAATTTAAAGTAACTTTAACTGTCTCCCAAATGATTAGCAAAAATTTCCCCTGGTCTTTTTTACATTTAAAAATTCATTTATGCAACCTAGTTAGGGGAACAAGAGTAGGAAACCATGAGACATTTAAGCTATTTTAGGTAGAGGAAGAATATTAAAAGCAAGAAGAAAGACAATCTCTGTCTTAGTGAATCATTAGGGTATCAAATAGAATGCTTCTGAGATTTTGACGGTAATCAGGTCCCATGGGGCTCCAGGCTTCCTTCTCTTTAGGCATGTTAAGATGAAAATGTACTATCTCAGGGATTATTGAGGCCTCAGTCACTCAGCGGTTACATGGCAGCATGTTGGAGATATATAAGAAATTAATAATTTGGGTTGAATTAGATGACCTCTGAGGACCCTTGTAACTGAGATTTTTTGAGTCTAATGCTTAATGGAGATGTTCTATACTGGTATTAGTTGTGGGATGGTGTATACATTTATTGGAGGATGGCTAAACAAACTATTGTACCCTACTATGGGATTACCTTCCCAATTCTCATTGATAGGTTGGAAATGACCTGTTCTCAAAGATATATAGTGACTGAGAGGGATGTCTGGGAAATCACTCTTCTCCCAATCCTGTTGTTATTGTAGTTGTCCGGTCATATTTGACACTTTGGGACTCTATGGACCATACCATGGCAATGCTGCCCATGGCTTTTCTTGGCAAAGATACTGGAGTGGTTTGCCATTTTCTTCTCTAGTAGATTGAAACAAACAGAGGTTTGGCGATTTGCCCAGGGTCACACAGCTAGTGTCTGAGTCCAGATTTGAACTCAGGTCTTCCTGACTTCACTGGGCACTTAGCTGCTTCTAAATTCTGTAACTCACAGCAATTTTGTCTTATTGGCCATCAGGAAGGAAAAGAAGCCAAAGGACCTGAAGCCGGGGCAGACCTCTCTTTTTGTATACAAACTCAGGTCTGGTTCGGCAACTCATGAATCACTCAGCATCTCAGTGGACTAGAAGATTTCATCACTACACTGTTCTAGCCCTTCAGTCACTCAATAAGCCTCCATATATTAGATTGGAACTGGGCAGGAAATATCTACCCTACTTTGTAAAACATAGGAAGAGTGATGTAAGCACACGATAAGGCAGGAGTCAGCAATCTATGGGCCAATGGCCAAATATGACCTACTGCCTATTTTGGTATGTTCTATGAGCTAAAAATAATTTTAAATGGCTAAAAAAATTAAAAGGGGAATAATAATTCATGACACATGTGTTATATGAAATAAAAATTTTACTATCCATAGATAAAGTCTTATTCATTTAATGCTTATTCATTTAGATATTGTCTATGGCTTCTCTCATGATGTAACAGTAGAGTTGAAAGGTTGTGACAGAAACCATTATGTAGCACTCTTGTCACTTTGAACTGTTGCTTGGTATGCCACAGATTGCAGAGACACACTCGACAGAGTTTTGAGAGCCCCTCTTAAATGTTGAAAGATGAATTTTCTACTCAGCTCTGGTCTTTTTATCAGGAATGCTTGAAAGCCTTCTATTTCATTAAGTATCCGTTTTCCCCCCAGAAGGATTATACTCAGTGTTGATGAGTTGGTTGTTCTTGGTCATAATCCTAGCTCTTTTGCCTTTCAGACTCATATTGCAAGTCCTCTATTCCTTTAATGTGGAAGCTGCTAAATCTTGTATGATCCTGATTGTGGCTCCATGATACTTGAATTGCTACTTTCTGGTTACTTACAATATTTCTCTTTGACCTGGAAGCTTTGGATTTTGGCTATAATATTCCTAGGAGTTTTCATTTTGGAATCTCTTTCAGGAGGAGATTGATGATTTCTTTCAATCTCCATTTTAACCTCTGGTTCTAAGATATTAGGGTAGTTTTCCATGATGATTTCTCGAAATATGATGATTAGGCTCTTTTTTTATCATGGTTTTTAGATCATCCAATAATTCTTAAGTTATCTTTCCTTGATCTGTTTTCTAGGTGAGCTGTTTTTCCTGAGATATTTCAAGTTTTCTTCTATTTTTTTCTTCTTTTGGCTTTGTTTTTTTTTTTGTTGTTGTTGTTTGTTTCTTGATGTCTCACAGAGTCATTAGCCTCCACTTGCCGAATTCTAATTTTTAAGGAATTATTTTCTTCAGTGAACTTCTGTTCCTCTTTTTCCATTTGGACTATTCTACTACTTAAGGAATTCTTTTCCCTAGTGATTTTTTCTGCCTCTTTTACCATTTGGCCAATTCTATTTTTTAAGGTTTTTGTTTGTTTGTTTTTTTTTAGTTGTTTTTTTTTCTCTGTGTGTGCCTCTTTTACCAAGTTGTTAATTTGCTTTTCATAATTTCTTCCATCACTCTAATTTCTTTTTCCAAATTTTTCTCTATTATGCTTATCTCTTTCTTTAGTTCTTCCTTTTGGACTTGTGCCCCCATTTTATTTGAGACTTTGCTTGTAGCCTTGTTCACGCTGTTGTCTTCCAAGTTTGTATCTTGATCTTCTCTGTCACCATATTAGTTTTTTATGATCATGTTCTTTTGTTGTTGTTTTTTTTTTCCATTTTTTTTCAGTCTGTTTCTTGACTTTGAACTTCTTGTTAAAGTTGGGCTCTATTCTTGGGTTCAGGAAGTAGGGGACAGAGTCCTAAACTTTAGGCTTTTTCATGCTTCTATTTTCAGAGCTACTTCTGGAAGACTGTAAATGCTCATTGCTTCCAAGGTGGTGTGATTTGGGGAGAGATGTGATGACTGCTCTCCCGGTCTGTGCTTTGGTCTTTAACCCAGGAAGGGGCACTGCTTTCTTGCAGCCTTAAGTGCTAGAGCTCTTCTCTGCCCTGTAACTGCAACCCAGAGCTGTATATGGGCCATGAAGCAGGGTTCTGCACTCAGTGCCAGCTCAGGGTTTCCTAAAATCTCTTTCTGGCCAATTGTCTAATCTCCTTCCTGTCTCTGGATGGAGAGCTCTTAAAGCTACTACTGCTGCTATCTGTTAAAAACCACATCTGAGGTCCCCTGTTGGTGCTGCCGTCCTGTGTCTTCTGAGCCAGCCCCTACTCCAGTGTCCCAGATCTCTCCTTCCATCTCCCAAGTTGTCTTGGGCTGGAGAAATGTCCCAAACTTTTGTGGCTCTGCTGCTACAGAATTCAACTTGTTTGCATTATTTTAAAGTTGCTTACAGGGGGTGTTGAGAGAGTTGGGTTCAGTTGTTGTCTCTCTACCATATAGGCAGAAGACATTTTCAGAAATGAAATGTATAAAATCTCATTACAGATCAGCATTAACAGATGAACATTTACAGTCAATTTTGATGATTAGGAGCATTAACTTTGAACCCCAGTTAAGCAAAATGTTACCTCCCGCCAAAAGAATTCCATTCTTCTCATTTAGTATACCTGTATTATAAAAAATTATACTCAATTATTATTATTACACTTTTAATTTTGTCGATTAAAAAGTGGTGGCAATTTTTTTCTCTCATTGTATATTTACCTGTGTAACATCTTTAATTTTACCTTTTAGTTGACAAATCCTAAAATATTTACTATCAAATCTTTTACAGAAAAGTTTGCCAGCCCCATTAAAGACTGGGTCCTCATTGACCAGTCCCCACAACATATATATCAGTGTAATGGAATATTACTATGCTGTAAAAAAGGATAATAAGTTTAGGAAGATATAGAAGAGCTAATTCAAAATGAAGTAAGCAAAACCAAGGAAACAATATGCACAATAACTGGAATAAAATTAAAGATGGCAAAACTGAATGCTATGAAATCATAATAATCCAGTTTGGCATCAAAGAAGACATGAGGAGGCCGTTCTCCCCTATTTCTTTATGGAAGTGGTGGAGTATGAGTGTGGAACAGTGCATAAAATGTCACTTTTTTGATATGTTGTTATGTTTGATATGAAATGGGCCAGCCACAAGATCCTTAGCACCATATGGTCACTATATCTTTGAAACCCCAGGCAGATTACTGCCTAGAGAGAGGTCCTATTGTAAATTTTCTTTCTGCTTTGGGAAGCTATTAAAAATAAAGAATCAATAATTCTCTTTTTTATAGCCACAAGACCCCACTTAGAGACTCTCTGGTAAAAATGAAGCAGTTGCAAATCCTCTTGGCTGTTCTCTTATAGCCCCTTGCTGTTGCTTCTGAGTAAGGATACAAACAGACCAGGAAAATAGTGTTTGGCCATGTTTATCATTCTCAAAGAGAAAAAAAGGACAAAATAAACAGAAAGGTTAACATGAGACAGATAAATTGCTGGGAGCAGGTACATAGCTTCTTGGGAGAAAAAAAGGGAAAGAGAGAGAAAAAATGTATAAATCATCCTTTTGTTGGTCTACTCTGTGCATGTGCATGTGGATATGTAAGGATATCCCAATTTTTGGATCTACTACTTGTTTCAGTGTCTCTAAAACATTTCTCTCTGTGTCTCTGTCTCTGTCTCTCTTCTATTTCCTTTATCCTTAACACCTTATTTCTCTGAATTAGTTTTTCTCTTTTCTGAGTACAGAATCTTAGATTAGGGTGAATGAGCAGTCTCTTCACTTTAGGCAACCTTTCAACCTCCATCAATTCAAGCCCTTTCTCTCCAGAGCAGTTTCCTTTTTTCTTTTCATTCCTACCCCCCACTCAGTTCACACATCCTGCCCTGGAGTCCTGGCCCTGGCTCTGGCCCTAAGATGTCTGACCCTGCATTGTTCTTTTTTTCCAACATTATAATTCTCAAAATCCACATTTGCATTTTGATGCCTCCTATCTTAATGAGATATAGAGTATACTTAGATCAACTTATTTTGGGGGAGGATTCTCCCTTCCCTCCTTTCTCCCCTATAAACTCTTGATTTTGTTTTTATTCTAATGCCTTCCGTGGTTCAGACTCAATTTTCATTGGGTTATGGCCAATATTTGGTAGCCTCTTGAGTGCAACAGATGCTCAGCCTGTGCTGATTCACAGTTTTTGCTCCTGGAAGGGTTAGGGGAATAGAAAACTCATTTGCCAGCCTCCTATTCCCTCTTCAGAATATCAAAGGCTTTCTGACAAAAGCAGCAGGCAGCTACTACAGTACTTTCCCCACCCAGGCTCAAAGACCTTGTTTCCAGCCATACCCAGAAGCCAAAGATCTGAGAATTCTGCAATTGGCCTTTGCAGGGTAAATGGGCAATGGTGGTAAAACGGGAACTGAATTAGGTCTGGAGTCAATTAATCCATAAATCAGCAAACATTTATTAGAATCCTACTGTTAGGCACTAAACTCTAGGGTTGTAAAGAAAAATAATTTTGAAAAAAATCCCTGTCCTCGTGGAGCTCACCTTATAATGGGGGAAGACAAATGTAAATAACAAGGTAGGTACAAGATTCATTTTTAAAAATACTAATTTATTTTTAGTTTTCAACATTCACGTCCATAATATTTTGAGTTCCAAATTTTCTCCCCATTTCTCCCCTCCCCCACCCCAAGACAGCATGCATTCTATTTACCTCTTCTCCCAATCTGCCCTCCCTATTATCACAAACTCTCCCTCTCCCCCCAAGCCCCTCTTATCCCCTTCTCTTCTATTTTCCTGTAGGTCAAGATAGATTTCTATACACCATATCCCAGCTGCATGTAAAAAACAAATTCTCTCCCTTCCTCCCTCCCTACCCACCCTCATTGAAAAGGCAAGCAATTTGTTATAGGCTATAAATGTGTAGTCATGAAAAACACTTCCACTTGTGAAAGGTTAATTATATTTCCCTCCATCCTATCCTGCCCCCCCCCATTTATTCTATCTCTTCTATTACCCTGTATCTCCTCAAAAGTGTTTGCTTCTGATTACCCCTCCTCCCATTTGACCTCCCTTCTATCATATCCCCTCTCTCCCCCTACTTTTCTTTAGGGTAAGATAATTTCCCTGCCCAATTGAGTGTACATGTTATTCTCTCCTTAAGCCAAATGCTATGAGAGTAAGGATCATTCATTCCCTCTTACCTCCCCCCTCTTCCCCTCCAATATAAAAAGCTTTTTCTTGCCTTTTATGTGAGATAATTTACTTTATTCTGCTTCTCCCACTGAAACAGGTCTCATGAGTTACAAATATCACTTTCCATGTAGGAATGTAAATAGTTTAACTTTAATAAGTCTGTTAGGATTTCTCTTTCCCATTTACCTTTTCATGATCTCTTGATTCTTGTATTAGAAAGTCAAATTTTCTATTCAACTATGGTTTTTCATCAAGAATACTTGAAAGTCCTCTATTTCATTGAATATCTATTTTTTCCCCTGAAGGATTATACTCAGTTTTGCCAGGAAGGTTATTCTTGGTTTTAGTCCTACCTCTGTTGACCTCTGGAATATCATATTCCAAGGCCTCCAATTCCTTAATGTAGAAGCTGCTAAATCTTGTGTTATCCTGATTGGGTTTCCATAATACTTGAATTGTTTCTTTCTGGCTGCTTGTAATATTTTCTCCTGGACCTAGGAACTCTAGAATTTGGGTATAATATTCCTAGGAGTATTGTTTTTGGGATCCCTTTTAGGAGGTGATCAGTGGATTCTTTCAATATTTATTTTCCCCTTCGGTTCTAGAATACAAGGGCAGTTTTCCTTGAAAATTTCTTGAAAGATGATGTCTATCCTCTTTTTTTCATCATGGCTTTCAGGTAGTCCGATAATTTTAAAATTATCTCTCGTGGATCTATCTATTTTCCAGGTCAGTTGTTTTTCCAATAAGATCTTCCACAGTCTTCTATTTTTTTCATTCTTTAGATTTTGTTTTATAATTTCTTAATTTTGCATAAAGTTATTAGCTTCCATTTGCTCTCTTCTAAATTTAAAGGAATGATTCTCTTCAGTGAGTTTTTGGACCTCTTTTTCCATTTGATCAATTTTGCTTTTTTTTTTTTTTTTCCAAATGCTTTATTAACTTCTGGTTTACATCATTCATTTCCGTCAGATTTTGAGTTACAATTTTTTTCCCCATTTTTCTCCTTCCAACCACCCCAGAATAACAGTCATACAGGATATCCCCTCAACCAATCTGCTCTCTCCCATCTCTTCTCCCATACCTGCTTCAACTTTTCCAATAGGGAGAGGTGAATCCCCGTGCCCTATTGCCTGCACAGCTTATCTCCCAATTATATCCAAATAGTATTAATCATAGTATTTATATATATATATATATATATATATATTTTTTTTTTTTAAATTTGATTTTAAAAGGAAGATAAGCAACTCAGTATATGCTGTACATGTATAGCTATGCAAAACATTACCATAGTAGATATATTGTAAAAGACTGACTATATTTCCCTCCCTCCCATACCACCTTCCACCTGGTCCACTCCCCACCTTGATTCTGTCCCTTTTCAAAAGTGGGTGCTTCCAACTTCCCTCCCCGCCAGCCCACCTTTCCCTCCACCACCTTCCCCCATATGCCTCCCCCTTATGCTCCTGTAGGGTGGGACACCCTATTTAGTATGCATGTCATTCTCTCCTTGGTCCAAATTCAATGGGAATAAGGTTTTGCCTTTTGGCCTTCCTGTTCCTCCCCTCCCCTGCAACCACCTTCCCCTGCCTCCTCTACACAAGACAGTTCATCACATTGTCTCTCCCCATTCCCCCTCACCACATTACTCTCTCATCTCTTAACCTCACCTTTTAAGTATCATCCCTTCCTATTAAATTCGAACTGTGCCCTCTATCTATGTATACCTGAAAACATACATACACATATTCACATATGTATTCATATGCCCATATGCCCTTCTTCAACTATTTTCATACTGAGAAAAATTTCATCAGTTACAATTATTGTTTTTCCCTGTAGGAATGTAAATAGTTCAACTTCGATAAGTTCATAGTGATTTCTTTTCCCTGTTTACCTTCTCAAGCATCTCTTGCTTCTTGTATCTGCATGTCAAATTTTCTATTCAACTCTGGCTTTTTTCTTCAAGAATGGTTGAAAGTTCTCTATTCCTCTGAATGACCAAATTTTCCCCTGAAACATGATGCTCAGTTTTGCTGGGTAGGTGATTCTTGGTTTTAATCCCAGGTCCTTTGACCTATGGAACATCATATTCCATGCCCGTCTATCCCTCAGTGTAGAAGCTGCCAGGTCCTGTGTTATCCTGATTGTGTTTCCACAATATTCAAATTGTTTCTTCCTGGCTGCTTGTAATATTCTCTCCTTGATATGGGAATTCTGGAACCTGGCTACAATATTCCTAGGTGTTTTCTTTTGGGGATCTTTTTCAGGAGGTGATCTCTGGATTCTTTCAACCTCTATCTTGCCCTCTGGTTCTAAAACATCCGGGCAATTTTCCTTGAGAATTTCTTGAAGGATGGTTTCTAGATTCTTTCTTTGATCATGGTTTTCAGGTTGTCCAATAATTTTTAGATTATCTCTCCTGGATCTATTTTCCAGGTCAGTGGTTTTTCCCATGAGATATTTCACATTGCCTTCTATTTTTTCATTTGTTTGGATCTGCTTAATAGCATCTTAATTTCTCATAAAGTCACTAGCTTCCATTTTCTCCAGTCTAATTCTTTAGTAATGATTCTCTTCAGTGAGCTTTTGAGATTCTTTTCCCACCTGGCAAATTCGGCTTTTTAAGGCATTCTCCTCATTGCCTTTTTGAGCCTGTTTTACCATTTGAGTTAGTCTATTTTTAAGGTGTTATTTTCCTCAGTCAGGTTGTTGACTCTCATTTCATACTTTTCTTGCATCTTTCTCATTTCTCTTCCTAATTTTCCCCCACTTCTCTTATCTGCTTCTTAAGGTCCTTTATGGCCTGTAGCCAGCTTGTATTTTTTTGTTTGTTTGTTTTAGGGTTATTTCTGTATTTACATATTCTGAAAATGTTCTTTCCCACCCCCACATTTAGGGGCAAACCATGATATGGGCCCAGCAGGCCCAACTGTACCATATGCAACCATTTTTCCACTTCTAGGTCAGCCAGGTCCCTTCTCTGTCCTTCCTGGGTAGGAGCTCAGAAGCACCTGTGTATTCTTGGGATTGTGGATGGGAGTCTACTATCCTCAAAGTCCCACTGAGCACAACATATTTCCCTCTTATCGACCATTCTATGTTCTCTCAGATGTGTGTGGTATGTTGGTCTGGAGCCGTGGACTGCAAACCCTCCAAATGACTGAGGAGGAAAGAAGTATGTGGGCGGCACTGGGGGTCCACAGTCATCATGGAGGCCAATAGCTGCCGTAATGCTGGGGAATGCCTGGGGCTCTGGGGAATGTTGAGCTGGTTCTGTACTGCCAAGGCCACACTGTCGCCTTTCTGGAACACCATGTCATAGGGGCCTTCCCCAAACATCATAGCATACAGCACACAACCTAGGGACCAAATGTCAGTTTGTTCATCAATGACACAATGGCTCTGTACAGAGAAGAGCTCAGGGGCACGATAGGAGATGGTACAACGCTGTGCTGCCCAGTCCTGCAGGGCTAGTGCCTGTTGGGAGCCTTCCACATGGATTCTTGCCTGATTCATGGAACCCAAGTCCATTAACACTGGCTGCCCATCATCTCCAAGCAAAATATTGGTTGGTTTCAGGTCCCTGTGGGCATAACCCTTGGCATGAATGGCCTCCAGGCCTCTGCAAATGCCTAAGAGCAGCAGCAGGATTTGATCCTCCGACAGGAAGTTGCCTTTGTCTTTCAGCCCTTCCACTTCATTCCACAGTGTGCCCTTCTTGAAGAAGGGTAACAGCAGCCAGGCCTCCTGCTTGGAGCCCCATTCTGTCAAGCAATAGGCTTCGAGGCGAAGAATGTTGGGGTGCTGGAAGAGCCGGTGCATGTCAGCCTCCCGCTGGGCCTCTTCCTGGTCCTGCTGCTCATGGCACAGGATTCTCTTCAGGGCATAAAAGTGCCCATCCTGCAGTCCCTCCACCAGATCCACGTAGCTGAACCCACCCTCTCCCAGTTTCTGTATGAAGAGGTATCTCTTGTTGTCAATAGTGAGGGTCCCTTGGGAGCAGACACACAGCGTGTGGCCCATGGTGCCTTAGTCATCCTCGGGGCAGGGGCAGACGCTGCCCACCGATGGGGGCAGTGACGAGCAAATGCTCTGGGGGGGAAGGTCCAAAGGGCTGGCCCAGGAGCACGAGTGGTGGCGGCAGCGGCGGCCACCAGCTTGTTATTTTCATTTGGGGCTTTTGGTGCAGGAGTTCTGACCGCACAGTCCTCCTCCTGTTCCATGCTTTGATCCTCTTTGCCCCCCCAAATAGGAATCTAATGTTGCATTTTTCTGTTTATTTTCTTTCCTTTGCCTAGGCATGTTGACACTCAATTACTTGACTTTTGGGCATGTTGCCACAGTAGGACTTTCCCACCAGCCAGGGGAACTTCCATCCCAAACATTGGGGTTTTCTCAACTGCTGGAGGTATTAGTTGGGTGTCCTCTGTGAAGCCTCCACATACTCTGGCAAGCTGGTCACACACCCCAAGACCTCCACCCCAGACCGCAATCCAGATCCAAGAAGGGTAAAGCAAAAGCGCTTACCCCCCAGACTGATCACTGGTTCTCCCTACAGTTTTCAGGCCAGGAGCTGAAGCTGCCACTCAAGCTGCAAAATGGCGTCTGTGCTGTGGTTCCTCAGCTACTTCTTGCCCCCAGGGGAAGAAGCTGGCGCATTCTCCCAACAGGCTGCAAAGTCCATAGGTCACTGACCTCTCACTTTGTCCTAGCCATCTATGTGTTGATAATTCTGGAAACTCCACAGCTGCTGGTGTTCTGGGGTCCCTCTAGCTGGCTGCTGGAGTCTCGCTGCCCTTGGGCTAAAACCGTGACTCTTGTGGGCCTGGCCTTGGCTCCCAGAACTCTGTGCTGGCAGTTCCCTGCCAGGTTGCAGAACTGTCCTCAGTGGGAGGTTAGCTTCTCTGTGTCATTTTGTGGTTTCTGGAGCTCCAGAGGTCATTCATAGTCCCCCTTTTACATAATTTTGAGGTGGGCTGGGTGTGGGCTGGAGCTCCATGGAAGTGCTATTTCTATTCTGCCATCTTGACTCTGCCCTCCACCAATTCTGCTTTTTAAGGCATTCTTCTCCTCAGTGACCTTTTGGGCTTCTTTTGCCATTTGGGTTAGTCTATTTTTTAATGTGTTATTTTCTTCAGCCTTTTTTTTTTTTTTTTTGGTGTCACCTTTAGCAGGCTGTTGACTCATTTTTCATGATTTTCTTATATCATTCTCATTTCTCTTCCCAATTTTTCTGATACTTCTCTTACTTGATTTTCAAAATCCTTTTGACTCTTCTGTGGCTTGTAACCAATTCATATTTTTCTTGGAGGCTTTGGATGTAGAAACTTTGACTTTGTTGTCTTCTTTTGGTTGTATGTTTTGATATTCCTTGTCACCAAAGTAAGATTCTATAGTCTGATTTTTTTCCTGCTGTTAGCTAAATTTCCAAGCCAATTACTTGATTTTTTAGCTCTTTGTAAAGGTGGAGGGTTGGAGGCTATACTGTCCCAAGCTTCAGGGATTTTGTGTAAATGTTTTCAGAAATACTTCCAAGGACTTGTAAATTTTCACTTCTTCCAAGGTTGTATGATCAAAGAGAGATGTTTACTCCTCTCCTTGTTTGTGCTCTGGTCTGTTAGTGGCCACAAGCTCTGCCACGTCAGCACTCTTCCTTGCCCCAGGACCACCATCCAGGACTGCAACCCAGATCCAAACAAAGGCAAAACAAGAGAATCCTGTCTCAGTGCCACCAAAGAGATCCCTGAAATTCACCTCTGATCAGCCACTGTACCTCCCTACCTGTGGGTCAAGAGCTCCAGAACTGGCTACTGCCCCTGCCACCATTGCCTTCCCCCTGGGGATGGGGCTGGATCTTACTCCTTTCTTACCCAGGTCCAACAGACCTTTCCTACTGACCTTCAAAGTTGTCTTTGGCATTTGTGGCTTGAAAAGTCTGGAAACTGCCATAGCTGCCAGTGATTCAGTTCCCTGAGCTCTGCTCCAGTCCATCTATGCTGGACTGTGATCTTCTCTCAGATTGATGCAATAGACCTTTCCTCTTGACCTTCCAGGTTGTCTTGGGCTGGAAATTTGTTTCCCTCTATCATTTGTGGGTTCTGCTGCTCTTGAATTTGTTTAGAATCATTTTTACAGGAATTTGAGGGGTTTGGAGGAGAGTTCAAGCTAGTCCCTGCTTTAGTCCCTGCCCTTCTCAGTACAAGATTCATAGAGAGTAGATACAAGCTAACTTTGGAGGGGAAACCTGAAGGACTGAGAAAACTAGGTGCATTTGACAGGTAGAGGCCCTTGAAACCCCACCTTGAACTTCCTCCTGAACTCTTCTTGAATTTTTCCTCATGGTCAGGTCTCTGGCATTCACCTGAGACCTTGACCCATCCCAGCAATCCTTTCAGCTGGCCTTTCATTGTGGCCTATGCTAATCTCTCAATTCTCTGTTATCTCCAATCTAGCCTAGCCCTTCATTGTCTGTTACCTCCTGATCACCCCCTGCTACTTTCCACCCTTGATTCCATCTAGACCCCATTCTCCCTTGGCTATGTGGTCCAGGTCCCTGGCATTTGTATAGGGCACCTGGCCCTTCTCTGTTACCTTCCACTCACCCCAGACTACTTGTCCACTTCCATCCAGATCTTCCCACTCCTTGACCACTATATATAAGATCCTTCTTTCCTCTATTAAAGTGCTCAGATTCCTTAAGAGTTAAACCAATGGTTCAGATTCAGTCTAAATTTTGTGGATTTTTAGAATCATACCCAGCCTGACCAGTGTTCTAATAAATGTTGTCTTTGGATGAAAGAAGGCTTTTTTGAGACAGGACCCACATGTTGCTATTTCAGGGTCCCAGTACCCCTAAACCTCAACACATTGACTGCCTATGGCACTTCAGTAATGATCCCCAATGTCCTGTCCAGCTCTAATTGAAACAGAGAGTTATATCTAGATAGGTAACAATGACATTTGTGGGCTAAATAAGTATTTAAATAATGGCTCGTGTTTACTTATACTATAAAGTGCTTTCCTCAGAAAAAGGAAATATATATATATATATATATATATATATATATATATATATATATATACAGTAGAGTAGAAACATAATGAATCAATAACCATGCATTTATTAAGTGCCTACTATATGCCAGGCAACCTGAGAAAGCATGTTCTAGTGGTGGAAACACTTTGGACTTGGAGACATGAAACCTGGAGTCAGAACCTTAGTTTCCCAGTCTGTTAAAAATAGGATAGATATCCTGGAGTTGTTTGTGGGTATGCCTTATAAACTCAGAAAGACCTAAGTTTAAGTGGGGCCTCTGATACAAATAAGGTGGGAGACCATGAGCCAGGTAATTAACCCTTCAATTTCCCAGGTCAAGTGGTAGTTGGCCCTTATCAGTAAAGGAAGTTCCACACCAGGAATGCCTTTTACCAATGAAATCACTGGTTCACATGATCTTAATAGAGTCAGATGTGCTATAGTTTGACATATATGCTCCTAAAAATCATTGTACTATGTAAAATCATACAATAAAAACCACAAGACTTAAGAGGGGGAATAACGTTTGGGGTATAACATTAAAAAACTTTCTTAGTGAGGAATTTTAAATAGATAAGGGCTCCCTAGAAATGGTAACCCAATTTTGTACATGTTAAATAGTTAAGAAATAAATAAATACTGGTGTTCAGCCTGCACCAGGCTGGCCAAATTTATGGCTTATAAGTGAGACAGCAGGCTGCTGAAACCATTGTAGAAGATGGAGGTTAGGGGAAGGGGAGGGGAAGGTCGTTGGTGTATTCCAGCTATCCTCTCCCAGAGCTCCCACTGAATTACAAGATATACAATAAATACGACACTTTACCTTTGAAAAGACCTGAAGCTTGTTTATGGAAGTAGACCTCGGAAGGTTTTCAGCTTGTGAGTGGGTTACTGTGAATGGGTCAATTTTTTGCATGCAACCTATTTCTTAAGGATAAAATTAAGCATAAGCAAACTAGAAATTTTCATTATACTCAAATTGTTCTCTAATATGTCAATTATGTTGAAACAAAATCAAAGCAAGTGCATTTTAATAAGCAGAACTGACTGTACTTATGTTACCTTCTTTACAAGATGTCTTAAAGTATTATATAAAAGTGAAGTCTTCTTGGAGAGGAATTTTCTCTACCATTGCATCCTCTCTCTGTAATTTACAATCTTAAAAAAATTACCTAGAATAACAAGTGGTTAAATGAATTACCAAGAGTCACACATGGAGGATTTGTTAGAAGTAAAACTAACCCCAGGTCATCCTGGCTCTGAGGTAAGCTTTCTATGAAATATCTCTCTATCATCTTTATCCTACAGACAGGGAAGCTACAGCTCAGAGATAAAAGTGACTTGTCCAAGGTCACAGAGCTAATAAATAGCAGAACCAGGACTCAAAGCAATGCTGTCTAACTTTTCCAGTTTTCTTTCTCCTAAGTCAGAGTGCTTCTCTACTTGGAAATAGAGAGTGTAAGAGACCCTAGATTTTCTAGGCTGCCAAATTTATTTACCAGGAGGTCTGCCAGGAGTTAATTCTACATTACCTGCCTGAATGGAGAAATGGGCAGAAGTAGGAATAAGAGTGCTATGTCTATAAGCCACTGTACTCCTGGGGTCCATGAGGCAGTTAGGTGGTATAGTAGATACAGGGCCAGGTTTCTAGTCAGCAAGAGCTGAGTTCAAATCCAACCTTAGACACAAGCTGGTTGACTCTGGGCAAGTCATTTAACCCTGTTTGCCTCAGTTTCCTCATCTATAAAATGAGCTAGAGAAGGAAATAGTAAACCACTCTGGTATCTTTGTCAAGAAAACCCCAAACAGGGTCACAAAAAGTGGAATATGACTGAAATAACTAAACATCAGCAACAACTGCTGGGGTTCATAGAGCAAAACCCAATGCCAGGCAAGAGAGACAATGATATCCCCTGTCATGTCTCCAGTCCATTTTTTCTTTTTCAGAAGCTTAGAGAATTGTG
The DNA here is from genome assembly GCA_011680675.1 of Gymnobelideus leadbeateri. Taxonomy (NCBI): domain Eukaryota; kingdom Metazoa; phylum Chordata; class Mammalia; order Diprotodontia; family Petauridae; genus Gymnobelideus; species Gymnobelideus leadbeateri. Next base: position 21,457 of record WOXC01001397.1, on the reverse strand, counting down.
CTTTGCCATAGCACGATTTCCCTGTGACATCCCAGAAACTCTCAGTCCTTTGAGATACTTTCATTGTTCATTTCTATCTATAGTTGAATCTTTTAACCCAAAGACCCCAACTGAAAAGCAGAATAGTCATAATAATAACTAATATCTATATAGCAGGGGGTGAAATCAAGATGGCAGAGTAGAAACAAGACTTCTGTGCATCTCCAGCTTCTACCTCTCCCAATTCATGTAAAAAAAATGACTCTAAACAAACTTTGGAGCTACAGAACCTACAAAACAATACAGAGAAGCTAATTTCCTGCTGAAGATAGTCCAGCACACTGGCAGGAAGGGGCCAGCACAGCACTCTGGGAGCCAAGTTCAGCCCCGTGCCAGCCTGTGGTTTTAGCCTCAGGGCGGCCACAACCAGCCCCGGCTGGAAGGACTTTAGATCACCAGCAGCTGTGGCGGTTTCCAGAATTATCAACTTGTAGATGCTAAGGACAAATTGAGAGGTCAGTGCAATATGGACTTTGGGAACAGGGAGTTGGGGAGTGCACTCCAGCCTTTACCCCCTGAAGGGAGAAGTAGCTGAGGTGCTGTGGCCATGTAGCCACTGCCATGTGGCTTCTTCAGAGCTCCTGGCCTGCAGATTGTAGGGGGACCAAATGACCAGTCTGAGGGATAATCACTCTTGCTTTAACCTGCTTGGATCTGGATTGTAGTCTAGGGTGGAGGTCCTGGGGTGCATGACCAGTTTGCCAGAGCATGTGGAGGCTTCAGAGAGGGCACCCAACTAATAGCTCCAGCAGCTGGGAAAACCCCAGCAATTTGAGACAAAGCTCCCCTCTCTGGTAGTAGAGTTCTACTGTAGCTCAAAAAAAGCTCAAAAGTCAAGTAAATGAGTGGCAATTTGGAGCTGCTGTATTGGAGCATCTGTAGCTCCAATTTGAGCAAGCAAAGGAAACAAAGCAAGCAGAGCAATCTGACTTTAAATTCTTATTTTGGGGACAAAAAGGATCAAAGCATGGAATAGGAGGAAGACAATGAAGTCAGAACTCTTGCACCAATAGCTTCTAAGAAAAATATGAGCTTGTTACAGGCCATAGAGGAACATAAGAAGGACTTTAAAAACCAAATAAGAGAAGTGGAGGAAAAATTGGGAAAAGAAATAAAAATGATGCAAGAAAATTATGAAATGAGAGTCAACAACCTGACTGAAGGAAATAACACCTTAAAAAACAGACTAATTCAAATGGCAAAAGAGGCTCAAAAAAGCAATGAGGAGAAGAATGCCTTAAAAAGCTGAATTTGCCAGATGGAAAAAGAATCTCAAAAGCTCACTGAAGAGAATCATTCCTTCAGAATTAGATTGGAGCAAATGGAAGCTAGTGACTTTATGAGAAATCAAGATACTATTTAACAGATCCAAACAAATGAAAAAATAGAAGGCAATGTGAAATATCTCATTGGGAAAACCACTGACCTGGAAAATAGATCCAGGAGAGATAATTTAAAAATTATTAGACTACCTGAAAGCCATGATCAAAAAACAAACCTAGAAATTATCCTTCAAAAAATTCTCAAGGAAAATTGCCTGGATGTTTTAGAACCAGAGAGTAAAATAGAGGTTGAAAGAATCCACTGATCACCTCCTGAAAAAGATCCCAAAAAGAAAACTCCTAGGAATATTATAGCCAGGTTATGGAGTTTCCAGATCAAGGAGAAAATATTACAAGCAGCCAGGAAGAAACAATTTAAATATTGTGGAAACACAATCAGGATAACACAGGATCTGGCAGCTTCCACACTGAGGGATCGAAGGGCTTGGAATATGACATTCTGGAGGTCAAAGGAGCTAGAATTAAAATCAAGAATCACCTACCCAGCAAAACTGAGTATCATGTTTCAGGGGAAAATATCATCATTCAATGAAATAGAGGACTTTCAAGCATTCTTTTTTTTTTTTAAACAAATGCTTTATTAACTTCTGTTTTACATCATTCATTTCCGCCAGATTTTGAGTTACAATCATTCCCCCCCCATTATTCCCCTACCCAACCTCCCAGAATAGTAGTCCCACAAGATATCACTTCCTCCAATCTGCTCTCTCCCATACCTTCTCCCATACCCCCTCGACTTTTCCATTAGAGGAAGGTGAATCTTTGTGTCCCAATGCCTGCACATCTTATCTCCCTATTACAAGCGAAAGAGTATTACTAATAGTATTTATATATATTTGAAACATTTAATGTTACGACCTCGAATTTTAGAACCATTTCCTTCCTCCCTTGTCACCCATTCCTTTTTGGGAGATAAGCAATTCAGTATATGTCGTACATGTCTAGCTATGCAAAACATTATCATAGTAGATATATTGTACAAGGCTGCTTATAATTCCCTCCCACTCATCCCACCCCCCACCTGGTCCATTCCCTACATAATCCTGTCCCTCTTCTATAGTGGGTACTTCCAACCTCCCCTCCCCCAAGGATGCCCTCCCATCCATCATCCCTCCTCTCATCCCCCTTCCCCCTATCCTGCTGCAGGTTGAGATATCCCATTTAGTATGTATGTCATTTTCTCCCTGAACCAGATTCAATGGGAATGTGGTTTTGCTTTTTAGCCTTCCTTATTCTCCCCCTCCTTTGCAACCACTTCCCCTACATGAGATAGTTTACCCTACCCTGTCTCTCCCCATCTCCTCTTGCCACTTTCCTCTCTCACCTCATAATTTCATCCCTTGAGTATTCTCCCTTCCCAACAAATTCAACCTATGCCCTCTATCCATATATAACTGTAACCATATACACACACATTCACATATGTATTCATATGACCACACACCCTTCTTCCATTATTTTCATAGTGAGAAAGATATCATCAGTCACAGTTATTGCTTTTCCATATAGGAATGTAAATAGTTCAACTTTGATAAGTTCCTTTTGATTTCTTTTCCCTGATTACCTTCTCAGGCATCTCTTCCTTCTTGTCTGGATGTCAAATTTTCTATTCAATTCTGGTTTTTTCCTCAAGAATGCTTGAAAGTCCTCTATTCCACTGAATGACCATATTTTCCCCTGAAACAAAATACTCAGTTTTGCTGGGTAGGTGACCCTTGGGTTCATTCCCAGTTCTTTAGCCCTCTGGAATATCATATCCCATGCCCTTCGATCCCTCAGTGTAGAAGCTGCCAGGTCCTGGGCTATTCTGATTGTGTTTCCACAATATAGAAATTGTTTCTTCCTGGCTGCTTGTAGTATTTTCTCCTTGATCTGGGGATTCTGGAACCTGGCAATAATATTTCTGGGAGTTTTCTTTTTGGGATCTTTTTCAGGAGGTGATCGGTGGATTCTTTCAACCTCTATTTTGCCCTCTGGATCTAAAACATCAGGGCAGTTTTCCTTGAGAATTTCTTGAAGGGTGATTTCTAGGTTCTTTCCTTGATCATGGCTTTCAGGTAGTCCAATAATTTTTAAATTGTCTCTCCTGGATCTATTCTCCAGGTCAGTGGTTTTTCCCATGAGATATTTCACATTGCCTTCTAATCTTTCATTTGTTTGGATCTGCTTAACAGCATCTTGATTTCTCATAAAGTCATTAGCTTCCATTTGCTCCAGTCTAACTCTGAAGGAATGAATCTCCTCAGTGAACTTTTGAGATTCTTTTTCCATCTGGCAAATTCGACTTTTTAAGGCATTCTTCTCCTCATTGCCCTTTTGGGCTTCCTTTGCCATTTGAGTTAGTCTATTTTTTAAGGTGTTGTTTTCCTCAGTCAGGCTGTTGACCCTCATTTCATACTTTTCCTGCATCCTTCTCATTTCTCTTTCCAATTTTTCCTCCACTTCTCTTATTTGATTTTTAAAGTCCTTCTTAAGGTCCTCTATGGCCTGCAACCCACTCATGTTTTCCCCTGGGGCTTTTGGAGCAGGACTTCTGACCTCACAGTCCTTTTCCCGCTCTATGCCCCCAAAATAGGAGTCTAGGGTTGCATTTTTCTGTTTCCTTTGCCTTGGCATGTTGCCACTTAATTGCTTGACTTTTGGGCTTGTTGCCACACTATGGCTTTAAGGCCAGATAGAGGAATTTTCGTCCCGAACGTGTGGGGGGCAACTTCCGTTTCTGGCAAGCTGTAAACCCACCCACAACTTCCACCCTAGATCATAATCCAGATCCAGGGAGGTTAAAGCAAGAGCGATTACCCCCCAAGACTGATCGCTGGATCTCCCCACGATTTGTAGGCTGGGAGCCAGACCTGCCTCTGAAAACTACAAAATGGCGTGTCTCCTCAGCGGCTTCTAGCCCCCAGGGGAGGGAGCTGACGCATTCCCCAAATACAGGTCCCAAAGTCCATAGGACACTAACCTCTTACTTTGTCCTAGGCATGTCTATGTTGATAATTCTGGAATCGCCACAGCTCCTGGTGTTCTGGGGTTCCTCCAGCCGGCTGCTGGCCCTGCCGCCCTGGAGCTAAAACCTCGGCTCACAAGGACCTGGGCTCGGCTTGGCTCAGCTCGGCTCCTGCCCTCTGCGCTCTGTGCGCTGCTGGCTCCCAGACCGCTGCGCTGGTCCTTCCTGCAGGGCTGCTGGGCTGTCCTCAGCAGGAGGGTAGCTTCTCTGTGTCGTTCTGTGGGTGCTGGGGCTCCAGAAGTTGTTCACAGTCCTTTTTTACATAGTTTGTGGGTTATCTGGGGGCAGAGAGGCTTGGAAGAGCTGTTTCTACTCCGCCATCTTGGCTCCGCCCCCACTTTCAAGTATTCTTGATGAAAAAAACAGAATTTAATAGAAAATTTGACATTCAGATACAAGAAGCAAGAAAAGCATGAGAAAGTAAAAAGGAAAAGAAATCATAAGGAATTTACCAAAGTTGAACTATTTACATTCCTACATGGAAAAACAATAATTGTAACTTATAAAACTTTTCTCAGTATGAGAATAGTTGAAGGGAATAGAAATGTATGTATGTATGTATACATACATATATATATATACATACATACACACATACATATATATATGTTTATATAGGAGAGTATATGGGTGTATGAATACATATGTGAGTGTATGTATATATATATGTACAGGTATACATAGACAGAGGGCACAGGACCAATTGAATAGGAAGGGATGATCCTTAAAAGGTGAAATTAAGAGATGAGAGAGGAATATAGTGAAAGGAGATGGGGAGAGACAGAATGGGGTAAGTTATCTCATATAAAAGAGGCAAGGGAAAACTGTTATAACGGAGGGGAAGAACAGGAAGACAAAAGGGAATGAGTCAACCTTATTCTCATTGAATTGGGCTTAGGGAGGGAATGATATACACACTTAATAGGGTATCTCACCCTATAGGAGAGTAGGAGGGAAGGGGATGCGAGGGGGAATGATGGAAGGGAGGGCAGGTTGGGGGGGAGGGAAGTTGGAAGCACACACTTTTGAAAAGGGACAGGATCAAAGTAGAGAACAGAACAAGTGAGGGGTGTGATAGAATGGAGGGAATTATAGTCAGCCTTTCACAATATATCCACTATGGACATGTTTTGCATAGCTACACATGTACAACCTGTACTGAATTGCTTATCTTCCCAGTGGGGGTAGGTGACGAGGGAGGAAGGGAAAGAATCTGGAATTCAAAGTTTTAAAACCAAATTTTAAAAAATATATTATTATTATTATCATTATTATTTTACATGTAATTGGGAAATAAGATATACAAGCACTGGGGCACAGAGATCCACTATGCCCTACTGGAAAGTTGGAGGAGATTTGGGGGAAGATATGGGAAAGAGCTGATTGGGGGAAGGGATATTTAGTGGGATTGCTGTTTTGGGGTGGTGGGTAGGGGAAAAATGTGGAGAAAATTTGTAACTCAAAATCTTGTGGAAATGAATGATGTAAACTAAAAAATAAAAAAGAGAGAAAAAATTATTTATATAGCCCTTTCTATGTGCTAAGCACCTTACAATTATTATTTCATCTACTTTTCACAGCAACCTGCAAGGCAAGTGTTATTATTATTCTTATTTTGTAAATAAGGAAACAAACAAACAGAGGTTAAGTGATTTGCCCAGGGTCACATAGCTAAGAAATATCCAGATTTGAACTCAGGTCTTCCTGACTCCCATCCCAGAGCTCTATTCCCTGAAGCACTTTATAGCCTCAAGATTATATAGTGAAGTCCAGTATTCAGATGGGGAAAGGAAGGGAGTCTAGGGACTGTATAGTAGATTCCTGAGTCTTAAATATCTTCTTCTATAAACTTGTAACTCATTAGGTAATGGGAAGAGGTAAAACTGGTAGAGGAAACAAGGGAAGAAACAATGGAAAACCTTTATCGCACAATTCTACTTATCATCAGGGAAGGAAAGTTTACCCATTCCAGGGATTCTTAACCAGGGGTCCATGAAGTTTTAAAAATTTTTTTATAACTTCATTCAATATAATTGGTTTCCTTTGTAATCCTGTGTATTCTATTTTATGCATTTATAAAGTTTTTCTGATAAAAGGTCCAGACTCCAGAGGTTTCACCAGACTGTCACAAAAAGGGTTAAGAACCCCTGAATGGTTTCCTTTGCTGGCTCAAATCTCAAATTTCTTGTCCCATTGCTGAGGTTTAGGGTTGCTGGGACTCCAAAATACTGATACAAGGGTGCTGCCCTAATTAATTCGACCCAAGCCTTCTTTTAGTCAAAGACAAGGTTTATTTAGAACATTGGTCAGGGTAAGCATGATTCTAAAAATCCACAATATTGGCCAGACTGAATCTGGTTAGAATTGGCTAGACTCTTAAGGAATCTGAGCACCTTAATGGAGGCAAGATGGATCTTATATATAGAAAGACTGTGGGAGTGATCTAGGAGTGACCAAGTAGTCTGAAGTGACTGGAAGAGGGGTCTAGGGAAGATCTGAATGGGAGTAGCCAGTAGGCTGGGAGGTAACAGAGAAGGGCCAGGTACCTTAGGCAAATGCCAGAGACCTGGACCACATGGCAAAGGGAGAGTGGGGTCTAGATAGGACCAAGGGTAGGAAGTGGCTGGGTGTATCTGGAAGTTATAGAGATTAAAGGGCTGGGCTAGGTTAGGGATAACAGAAAACTGGGAGATTAAGTATAGGCCACAATGAAAGGCCAATTGAGAGATGAGTTGATACCTCAGGTGAACTCCAGAGCCTTGACCATGTGTGAAAATTCAAGGAAAGTTGGTGGGGAGCTATGGGAGGGTTTCCAGGGCCTATACCCCATCACCATCACCACTCTTTGCCTTGCCAAACCCCAGTCCTGGTTTTACCTCCATCCTCCTTACTCCCATACAACCCAGCCTTGCTTACTGGATCTATTACTACTATAAATTTTTGTTATCTAATCTTTACTGGGCACTCCCTGAACCTAGGCAATCCTTTTATGTTTCCCTGATTTAACTGTCCATCACACTCTGCAACAGGGGTGGGGAACCTGCAACCTTAAGGCCATATGTGGCCCTGTAGGCCCTTGGGTGAGGCTTTTTGACTGAGTCCCAGTTTACAGAACAAATTCTTTTATTAAGGGGATTTGTTCTGAGAAGTTTAGATTCAGCCAAATGGCTGCACTTGAGGACTTAGAGGGCTGCATGTGGCCTAGAGGCCTCAGGTTCCCAACCTTTGCTCTACACAGTAGCTGCTTCCAACCTTCTTTCCTTAAGCTTTCCATACCAACCCCTCCCTCATACTTTACTGAGAATATCCAGGTTCGTGTGCATTGAGTTCTTGCTTATTCTACATTTCAAGCCCTCTTGACATCATTCACCCTTCCTCTTTTTGTTCCAGCCTCCTGATGAAGCTTTTCATCCTTGAAAAGCCCAACCCTTCTATTTGACTGTCTAATAACTCAATTGTTCTCCACCCCACCCCCACACCCGTTTTCAATCTCTTTCCACCATCTAACTCTTTCTTTGCTGCCTAGAAACATCCCCTATATCCCCCAAACTTAGAAAACCTTCCCTTGGCTTTATCAATTCAGTCTTTTCCTTTATCTTTCCTTCATTTTATAGTCAAAATGTCAAGAAAAAAACCCAAAACCCCCTCTAAAATCATTACCTCCACTTCCTCTCTTTTTATTTACTTCTCATTCTCTTTGCCATCTCCCTTCCAACCTCATCACTCAAATAAAACATTGCTCTCTTCAAGGCGATCAGTAATCTCTTAATGGCCAAATCCAGTGGCCTTTCTCAGTTCTTATCTGTAGCATTTGTTCTTCACAATAAGTGATTTCTAGATTTCTCCCTCCTTTGTGTCACTGCTCCCAACTGCTTTTCTCACTAGCTGCTTGGCTACTCCTTCTCAGCCTGATTCTTTGGAACATCATTCACATCTCAACCCATGTGTGGCTATATCCTGGGACTCTGTCCTGGGTCTTCTCTTCCTTACTGCCTGTCCTCAGGGCCATTTCATCATCAACAGCATGATTGTGAGGAAAGCACTTTATAAACCTTAAACTGCAATATTAACGTGAATTATTATGATTTATATGATGAACATCTTGGCATCCTAACCAATGTTAGAAGTTGAGGAAACGTTGATAAAGAGGAAGAACTCTGAAGACAGAGCCCATGTACAAAATCAGCTAATCACTCCCATCATCAAACAGTTATTCAGGTCTCATTTCCTCAGTCAATAAGCATTTATGAAACACTTTCTTTGTGCTATGCAATGCTAAGTGCCAGGTTTACAAAGAAAGGTAAGAACACTGTCCCTGCTCTCAAAGAGCTCATATTCTAATGGAGGATATAAAAACTAGGAGCATGAGAAATATATAGACAAGAAAGGGGGGGGTAATCTCAGAGGGAAGGTACTAGTATCAGTGGGATTGGGTAAAATCTGCTGCAAAAGACAGGATTTAAGTTGAGTCTTGAAGGAAATTAGGGAAAGTAAGAAGCAAAGGTAGGGTGGAAAACATTTGAGGCATGGGGAACAGCCATTGAAGAGGCAAAAGGATGGGAGATGGAGTTTCATATGCAAAGAACTGTAAGAAGGTTTTAGTATCTGGATCACGAGTTTGTGGAGGGGACTTGAGAATAAGAAGACTGGAAAGGTAGGAAGAGGCCAGGTTGTGAGGCATTTTAAATGCCAGAAAAATGTTTTTATATTTGTTATTTAATATGTTAAACATTTATATTTAATATATAATTATATAAAAATATATTTACAATCTAATATATTATACATTAATTTTTATATCATGCAATTATTATATAATTATTATATTATATTTAATAGAGATCCACTTGAACTTATGGCATGTCAGACATGGTGACATGGTCAAACCTGTACTTTAGGAAAAACACTTTTGCATTTGAGAGGAGGAAAGCCTGGAGAGAGTAGAAACTTGAGGCAGGGAGATTGACCAGAAAGCTATTATAATAGTCATGGGGAGAGATGATAAGGGTCTATACTAGAGTGATGATAGCTGCATTACTAGAGAGAATGGGATGTATGTGAGAGATGTTGTGAAGGCAGAAATAACAAGATTTGGCAGCAGGTTAGATATGTAGGATGAGTAAGTTCAAAAGAGTCAAGGATGACCCCAATGTTGTGAATCTGGGTAGCTGGAATAATGATGGTTCCCTTGACAATAATAGAGAAGGGGAAGGGGTTGAGGGCAGAAGGTGGGGATAATTAATTCTAGAGACCAGAATTGTAAGGGGAATAAATAACTTAGAAGAAAAAATTATAAAGTTTATCCAGGTAGTAGGCTCTCTGAAAACTGGAATAACTCAAAAGAAACCAACGTCTCCACAGCAAGAAATTAGAACAAATTTTTTAAAAAACCTGAAAAATAGAATAAAATGTAAGATATCCAATATTAAAGGCAACTGATTTGATAATTTAATAAAATTTTAGGATTATTGAACTCCCTGAAAACCATGATAAAGAAAAAAAAAGAATGGGGGGGCAGCTAGATGGCGCAGTGAGTAAAGCGCCGGCCCTGGAGTCAGAAGGACCTGAGTTCAGATCCGGCCTCAGACACTTAACCCACACAAACAAAAACCTAGCTGTGTGACCTTGGGCAAGTTACTTAACCCCAATTGCCCTCCAAAAAGCAAAAAAGAATATCACTACTGTATTTGGGGGAAAAAATCATAAATGAAAACTGCTTAGACCAAAGAGAATTGGAGGGTAATCCACAGATCATCTCCTAAAAGGGACTTTAGGAATAAAAGTCTCAGAAATATCACAGCAAAAATTCAGAGCTAAAAAAAAAAATCATGTAAACATCCCAAAAGAATTCAAACATCAATGAATTATAGTCAGGATCACATAAGACCTGCTACCTTATCCTAAGCATGAAAAGAGATCTAGGAATATAATTATATAGGCTTACAACCAACTTATCATGAAAAAATTAGTACAAATTCACCTTTAATAAGATAGAAGTCTTTCAAGGTTTGCTGCTGAAAAGACCAGAGCTGAGCAGGAACTTTGAAACACACATATACAAGAGTTAAGAAAAAAATGTAGGAAGATAAATATATTGGAACATTTGGAAGGGACTATATAATGATGTATTGCTAATATTCTGATTGGGAAGAAGAAATGTGTCTGTCAAAATGTTAATTTTGTTAAATTCAAAGAGTATTGAAAGAGTTAAGAAAGGAAAACAGAGGACCCTTGGGAGAAATTGTTTCTTTTCTGAAGGTTTCAAGAGGGCAAAGAGACCGAGAGTAAAAAGACTATATTAATGTAAAAAAGAGGAAGAAGGAGGGTAGAATTTGCTATTTCGCATAATTGGAGCATGAAAATATAAAAACAGAGGAAGTTTCAGAGCAGCAGGCCTCACACGAGCCTCATTCTTAACTGGAATAGTTAAAGAAGGGGGTGAAAATAGTCAACCAGTTTGGTGTAGAAATGCATAATACTCAAGATGGCCCAGAACAGACCATTTGGGAATATCCAAATTTAGTGGGCATGATGTGAATGAAACCAGCAAAGAGACTGAGTCCACGTATGACTCAACTGACATATAACACTTGTCTCTCCCTCAAGTTGCCTTATTATATTGGTAGCAGTTTTGAACTTTAATTTATCTGTGAAACAAGGGGATTAGTTTAGATGACCTCTAGTAAATCCCCCAGCTCTAAATCTTATGCCTCTTTCAAGAGTTAGAAAACTTGGCATGCTGGGCATCGTTGTGGTGAGAACCTTATGGCTCTGGTCTGTTCTTTTATAAAGATCAGTTATCTAATACTGTATTCAGAGTGACCAAGCACCTAGATGGTCCAGTATATAGAGCATGGGGTCCAGAGTCAGGAAGACCTGAGTTCAAATCCAAATCAAATACTTACTAGCTGTATGACATTGGGCAAGTCATTTAACCTCTGTTCTGCCTTAGTTTCTTCAACTGTAAAATGATGATTATAATAAATCATAGATAATAATAGTGACTAGCCCAGGGGTGCTGTGAGGATCAAATGAGATATTATTTGTAAAGTACACAGTGCCTAATATATAATATGTGCTTAATATATATATATATATATATATATATATATATATATATATATATATATATATATATATATATATATATATATATATACTTGTTCCCTTCCTACTTTGACTGCCAAACAAGGGAATTTACATACTGATTTTCATATTGGTTTTCATTGTTAGGGGCAGCATGGTTTAATGCAATGATTGCTAAACTGGGAATCAAGAGAGAACAGATGACTAAGCCAAAGAGGAGAAACCTAAGCCTGGCTTACCAGAAGAAATGAACTTTGAAGGAAGACAGTGCAGAGCCAAGGTGAAATATAGAATACCTCATTATCAGGCCTGCAAATAAACTAATTTATGCTTATACTCTGATGAGGTTTCTACATCAGCATCCTGAGAGACTGTCATAGTAGTTATAGGTTAAGTTTTAAAATGCTGCTTAAGATTGTTTCTTTAATAACACCTGAAAACTTAAATGAATTGATGGAAATTGAAGTAAGTAAAACTAGGAGAACATTGTAATGCTAATCAACTGGGAAAGACTTAAGTATTCTGATAAATGCAATGATCCACAATAATTCCAAAGGATTTATACAAAATGTTATCCTCAACCTCCAGAGAGAGAATGGATAGACTCTAAGTACAGACTGAAGCATATATATATAATTTTTTTTTTTGCTTTTCTTGCTTTTTTTGTTTTTGCAAATTAGCTGACCTGGAAATGTTTTGCATAATTTAATATGTATATTGAGTATCATATTTATTGCATTTTTGATGGGTAAGGGATGGTGGAAAGAAAAGAACTTGGAACTGAAAATAAAAATTAAAAGACTGTTTTTTGAGATAGCATTTATAGACCACTTAGCATAGTGCCTTGCACATTTTAGGCTCTTGAGAAATGCTTATTTCATTCCCCTTTTTCTATCAATGTGTGCTTGTTGGAGGATTTTTAGCTCACATGTTCGAATTCTTGATCAGGAAAGAAAAGTCTGTCTAAAGCTTACAGTGACTACCTTCTTAATGTCTAGATATGACATCAAAATAGTTGGTGTCAGGGGTTACCAGATTGAGGGTTAAATGAGTGTAATGGCAAGCAAAGGAGTATTTAGCTCCTTGTTTCAGTATTTAGCACCTTGTTTCAGTTCAAGTGTCCCTGAGCCTTGCCCTAATTATATCAAGTCTTTGTAAAGAAACAGAACCTGTGAAACCCACAGTGGGAGGGACTTGCCAAAGACTGGAAAAAGAAGGATGTAAGAAGTGGGCAGAACAGGGAGGAGCTAATGACATATGAAAAAGCTCAAGCACAGATGGGACTGAGCAGAACTGGGAGGAAGCATGGCTGTGGTGCCAGCTCTTTGTCTGCCTGTACTGATGTTACTTTGTCAGACCTGTCTGCTGATAGGATGTTGCTGTTGTTACAGAAGCCCTGGGACCTTACTGAAGATTCAGAAGCCCTGAAAGATGACTTTCTTGTTGTCTGTTTACAGAAGTCCTGGAGGACAGTTTTACTGATGTTTTCAGAGGTCCTGGGACTTTACTGATGATTTATGTTGATTTCTCAGACCCTGTTTGTAGGTCTGTGTTGATTTCACAGGCAGAAAGTGAATTGATGATGGTGCCAGCAATGTGTATGAATGTTGTTGTGGCTCTGTTAAGCTTTGTATTCCCAGAAACAGAAACTTTGAAGGGCTTGAGGAGGACTGGACACTGTGAACTTCAGTATGGAATGGGAGCTGGACAAGGAGATGGATGAGGAGCTGGGCAAGGAGTTGGGCAAGGAACTGTGAGCTGCCTACCCATGAATCTAGGTGCTGGTTGGGTGAATTCAGGCAAGAGCTGGGAAGCATGGAAGAAGAACCATGGGATTTGGGAGCCAGTCTCAAGCCAAGATGAAAGGACCTTTCCTTGGGTACTTAGTACTGACTGATAAGATCATGATTTACTAGGGGTGGGAGAACTTTGTATTCTTAAGGATGATTGAGTTAAGGATGATTGGAAGCTAGCCTCCAAATCAAAAAGAAAGAAGACTTTCTGACTGATGAGATTAAGACAATGTGACCTATGGGTGGGAGACCTTTGTGCTTTGTATCCTGAATGATATCTTCTGTTTAAACTATGTGGCCACTTTAGTAGTAAGTTGTTATGTTATAGCACTGTGAGTGTTGAATTTTGGTTTGTGAATGTTTTGTTTTAGTTTGTTGATGAATAAATAGAGAGTTCACTATACTATGTGATCAGAACCTTAAAGTTATTCACAGTAGCAATCCTCTGGAAAGTGCTTGGCTTTATAATGAGCTGAAGAGGATGAGAAAAGAGAGACTAGACACTCTTTCATTAGAGGTCAATCTCTTCTAGACCTGAATCTCCGACTGAGAATGTGTATGGGTCCAAAGAAGAGGGGTGTCTTAAGGAGACTGGGTGTTTTGAGAATCAGTACCCAGTAGTGGTTCCTTAATGTTAGGCAATATGTAAATAATAGGTATTATTAGTATTATATCATTTCTTTATTTTTTTTCTCAGTCCATGATTTTTATTCCTATTGCCCTCCAGCTCTTGACTATGCCAGACTGGGCTAGCTCAAACTAGAGAAAATGACTCTGGCTTAGTATGTTCAGCATCATAGATCAACCTAGACACATACCAAACTTCCTGTAAAGGATAGTTGCTGAAGCCTGAGTTGTGTTACTGTGGGTGTTGGCAACAGCCCATTCCCCACAGGGTGGAAGGAAAACCACTAATCAGATAGCACTTGTTCCCCAAGAAAACTTCCCACACTCTCTGGCTACCTTGGAAGGGTATCAAGAGTCTAGGTACACAAACTTTTAAGCTCTGTGGGATGAAAGGCCAACCTGTGCTAAATAGCAGGTATAATCACAATTATCTCCAACATACAGAATAAATGAAATGAGGGCCAAGTAGATTAAAGGATGGAGCTAGGTGAGTCAGAGAGTCCTAGAGGGATCTGAACTCTCTCACTTTCTTTTCTTTTTATAAACACCATGTTGGCAATATTGGAGGACTGACACTTAGATGAACTCCAAAGCCCCTCCCAATTCTAGGTTTCTATAATTTTATGGTAATTCAGTGTTCTTATGAAAATAGTGGAATTATAACTGTTACAGGGATTATTAGTATCTCTGAATTCTGTCAGACAAGCAACAAGAATTTATTAAGGACTTACTCTGTGCCAGTCACTCTATTAAATGCTGGTTTTAGAAACATATGCCAAAAGAAAGAGAATCCTTGCCCTCAGGGAGTTTACATTTTAATGGAGAAAGACAGCACAAAAAAAGGGAGCTAAGAAGCTGAGGTAAAAAGACAATGTATCCAAGTGAAGGAATGGTAGCAAAGGCCAGAGTCAGAAGTAGGAGGAAGAGGATAATAGATGACTGATCCGGGTCTCTCTCCACACTGATGGTTCTTGGAGAGACCCACCAATGAGGGGTATGGTGGAGTGTGTGAGAATTCCAGGGCAAGAAGATTTTAGGTGTTGGAGAATTTCCAGTTTGAAAAGGGGCTGAGACATAATGGTAAAGTCTGGAGAAAGAAAGCAGAGCTTTCTCTGGGATGGGAAACGTCACTGAATTTTGGAGCTGGAAGGGACATTTTTTTTTCTTTTTTGAGGTAATTGGGTTTAAGTGACTTGCCCTGGGTCACACAGCTAGTATGTACTTGAGGTCAGATTTGAACTCAGGTCCTCCTGACTCCAGGGCTGGTTCTCTATTCACTGACTACCTAGCTGCCCTGTGGAAAGGACTTTTAAGACTTTTTTGTTTCACAGGAGAAACTGAGGCTCTGAAAAGTTATGCAATTTGCCTAAGGTCACACAGCCAATGTGTCAGTTCTGAGCTGAAAGAAATTGCTTTTTCCAGCACATGATACTTCTTTCCAGATTTAGGAAGAGAGGGACATTGAAAAATTGTACTCACTTTCACTGATACAATAGAACTTTTAAGAAGACAACTTTCTTTGAGTTATAAAAATTACTAGGCATGAGAAATTGGTTCTCTCAATTCTCCCAGCTAAAAGCAAATTTTTCCTCAGCTGATCTCAAAACACTTACATACTATGCACTTCAGATATTCTCTTGTATGTTAGTGGTCTATGTATGTATCTTTCTCCACCAAACTGTAATCTTGAGGGCACAGTTTATTCGTCCTTTTATGCTTGATCTACATCAATAGATGGAGTAATTTTTTTACTTATCCTTTTAAATACCCTAGCACATAGAACAATGTTAAATATTTAGGTGCTTAATAAATGTTCATTGAATGAATGAATAAATGTTTAGTTCTTTGAATGGATGAATGAATGAATGCTTAGTTCACTGAATGAATAATGAATGAATGCTTAGTTCATTGAATGAATGAATGAAAATACTGAGTTTATAGGCTTGGGGGCTTGTTCCTCTGAAGTACCTTTCACTGTATTCTATGTCTCTGTAGATCCAGTGTTGGTTCTAGACTAAACTTTTAAGAAAACAACATGTATTTTCCAAAGAAGCACAAATTCAGAGCTGGAAGCATCCTCAGATACCAGGTAGTCCAACTCATACCTGACCAAAATTTTTCTCTCCAACACAGAAAAATATCAAATGAATGCAAATCTATTCCTGCCCTCCCAAAGCAGCCCATTCCATGTTGGGACAAACTTTAATTGTTGGGAAGCTCTTCCTTATGTTGAGCTAAAAATCAGTCTGCTCTAACTTCTGTTGGTTCATTTTCTGCCCTCCAGGGCCTGACATAATAAATCTATCACCTCCCACATGCCATTTCACCAGCTTCCTATTTGCCCTTTCAGCCCTTTCTCTTAGTCCTCCATTTTCCCCATTCCCTACTGATTCATACTCTTCCAGGAAAATTCAGGAAAGGTGGGAGGAAACACTGGGAAGGCAGCTAAAAGATTTTTCTCTCTAACTCTTCTACCACATTGAAGTAAAACTCTTGATAAATCTCTAAAAAAACACTTGTCTGGTGTCTCCTTAAAAGTGAGTAATAGGATCATTTCCCACAAAGGTACTCAATGTGCAAAATGACAATCAGATATAGGACAGCTATTAATTTCCTTAACCACAAAAAATGCATAAGTTAGTAAGGACATAATAGTATACAAAACAAATATAAAAAACCTAATACTCAAATAGACTGTTATAGTCTTTATATCATTTGTGGGACAATTATTTCTCATTTACCTCAGACCTATACTTACTGAGCAACTCAAAATAGTTATCATGGAAGGTTGGCAAGGTACCAATCTCTTAGCCAACCAGGCAGTGGCTTTCTTTTGTCCTTTAGTTTAAAGGTGAAATTGTCAATGGTGCTATTCTTCTCCAAGATGTGTGCTATTAGGGAGACTTTACTATGGTTGGCTGGTGCCCAGATCTTGAATTCATGTACTTTTGACCCTTGAGATAAAGTGCAAGGCTGGAAACATTTATTCCTCAGGAGCACTAGTTGCCAACCTGTACTGAGGAAAGAAATTGGAAAGGCAGAAATGGGCAGGCAACGATTGGAGGCCTAGTCTCAAGCTTACCTAAGCAAGTTCATTCATCAAGCTACCATGTGCTTTTACTTTAAGGGGCTATTACCACTGATGGTGACAGTGAGGTCTGGGGGGAAAGGTAGGAGAGAGAGAAATCTCTTAACCATCACCTCATTTGGAAGTCTAAAGGAAAGAAAGTGCTGGAAAACTGTTCCAAAGTTTGTTTCAAAGAAATCTAGGAATATTTGTATGAAATCATGAATAGTGAAATGGGAAGGAGAAAAAAATAATTTATATGTATATATACAAATACATATAATGTTTGTATATATATGTGTATATATATATATACACACACACACATACACACACACACACACACACATTATAAAGAAAAACAACTTTAAAAGACTCAAAAACTCTGATCAATTCGATAAACAATTACAATTTCAGAGGACCAGCAACGAAATAGTTATCTATCTCTTGACACGGGGATGATGTACTCAAGGTAAAGAATGAAACACATTTTTGGACATGACAAATAGGTGGATTTGTTTGGCTTGAATTTGATTATTTATTACAAGGATTTTGTTTTTCTTTGTTCATTGGGTGGTTTTAATGAGGAAGATGAGGACTAGGGATAGTGTTGCCAAAAAAAAAAAAAAGAAAGAAAAGAAATCATCAAGCAATTTTAAAAAAATGCACAGAAGAAAACAGAAGAATGTTCAAAAGCAAACACAGACAAGTTGGATAGCTTTGAAATTAACAATTTGAATTTATATAATTTTTTTTAAAGACTAAGTAATAGTAATTGGCTATTGACATATAAAAATGTTCTCTCTCTCTCTCTCTCTCTCTCTCTCTCTCTCTCTCTCTCTCTCTCATTACTATGCTGATCATTCCAATAGAACATAAAAAGCTTGTAGGGACTGTCCCACTTGTGTATATGTAGCTCTAGCACCTAATATAATGCCTGGCAGATAGAAGATATTTAAATATATTTATTTTCTATTCATTTAACTATTTGCTTTGTTTATTGATTGATTGACTAGCTATCCCTCTGAGAATTATGTCCCTGTAAATTTTATAAGCAGATCATATATAACTTTACCCAAATCACTGACAAAAATGTTTAACAGCCCAAATCTATGGGACATTCCATAAGAGAATTCCATCTAAGCTAATACCATACTATTAATGGCTATTCTTTGGGTCTGTCCATCTAGCCAGTTCTTAATTTAACTAATTATACTATCTTCTAACCTATATCTTTCCATTATTTTCACAAAATTTTATAGAGGCTAATTTAATGCTTGTGCTACAATGTAGGTAAACTATATCTATAGCATTCTCCCAATATATGAATCTAGTAACCTTGTTTTAAAAAAAAAAGGAAATTAGTTTAGAGTGCATGACCTATTATTCTTCTTCCTCTTTTCCATGTTTCTCAGAACTTAGATGGGGCAGGAGACTTTCCTTCTGGCATGTGATACATGGGGAGCTGAGAAATTTTCTTCAGGTCATTCAGGGAGATGGAGACCAAAGCAAAGAATGACCTAGAATATCTTAACTTCCTAGGCCAGAGTAGGCCTTTTTTTTTTTTTTTGCCAACTAGGCTTTCCTGGGTCTGTGCCAAGACTGGAGAGTATATCTTTACTTGTTGAGGAGGAGAGCAGCCCATGCCAGGTATTGGAAATGTATAGCTATCTGGGCACAAAACAACCTCAGGAAGTGATAGAAAAGGAATTTGTAGCTAGCAGCATCAAGCTCCTGTTTGTGCATCCAAATCCACACACACAGCCCTGGGAGCTTCCCTTATGCCATCTTGCTGCCCTGCCAGGCTTTCTTTCTCCAGCATTACCTTCCTCTTGGGGAACTAATACCAGTGGGATCAACCTCCCTCCCCCACTGAGCACAAGCATAGTCTTTAGCAGGCTTGCTGTGAGGGTATTACTTACCTGGGGAGTTGAGCCACGTGATTCAAATTCTCTTCTGGAGCTTTTTCAGGTGGTCAGGCAAGAAAATCATTGCGTGGGCTGGTGGTTGCATCCAAAACTTACAGTTATCTTCACTGGATCCAGACTGTCTCTTCCAGTTCTGATGCTGCCAAAATGGAATGCCTACTAAATGACAGTAAGTAGTGCCATGGAGCCCCCAGGAGCAGTACTAGGCTTGGCATCTTTACTTCCTGGGCACTGTGCCCTCAGTATATCTCAAAAACCAGGATATTGATATTTCTAGTTAGGAAACTCCTGTATATGTAGATACTTAGCATGTCAAGTGGGGTTTGGGAAGAAGGGCATTTTGGTATACTCATTAGGAAACAAGGTTTCTGTTCAGTGTGAAATGCCTCCTGGGAGGTGATGGAGGAACCTCTCTGGCTACATTTGATTGAATATATCTCCATTTACAGCCCAGTCTGGGAATCGACCATAGTCAAGGCCAGGGGTGGGTTACATTCCTACAGGTATCTGTGTGTGGCCTTGGAAAAGTCATCTAACTAACATCCCTGGGAAGTTTCACGTTCACTCAGTCTGTCAATCAGCATTTATTAAGTGTTTACTGTGCTAAGCACTAGGAATACAAATGAAAGTAGAAAGAAATTCAGGGCAGGTGGAGCCAAGATGGTGGAGTAAAGGCAAAAGTTGACTGAACTCTCTCCAATTCCTTCAAAATAACTTTAAATCAAGCCTCAAAATGATTTCTGGAGTGACAGAACCCACAAAAAGACAAGGTGAAACAATTTTCCAGCCCAAGAAAACTTAGAAGGGCTGCAGGAAATGCCTGTCCCATTTAGGTAAGGGACAGGTAAAGGGAAGCCCAGTCCAGCCCAGGTTCAGGCAAGCCATTAGGACTCCCCAAGCCCTGGTATAGAACAGAAACCATGGCCCTGCAGTCCGGGCTCAGCAGGCTAGCTATAACACCTCCAGCCCTGACACAGCAGGCTGGTGGTCAAGCCTGACTAGGTTGGGTGACCCCAACATTGCAGGTGCCAGCCCTGGAGCCCCTAGTGCAACAGGTGAGCAGCCATCACCCAGCAATCCAGTGACAGGGCCTCTGCTCCCAGGTCAAGAAGCATGAGGCAATGCCCTCTGCACCCCAGGAGTAGAGCTCCTGTCACAAAATAGGCTGGAAAAATGAGCAAAAACAAAGAAACAAAATCCCTGACCTTAGAAAGCTACTGTGGTGATAGGCAAGATCAAAACACAAACTAAAAAGAGGACAATAATGTCAAAACACCCACATGCAAAGCCTCAAAGTGAAGTATGAATTAGTCTCAGGCCCCAGAAGTCCTCCTGAAAGAGCTCATAAAGGATTTTAAAAATCAAATAAGAGAGATAGAAGAAAAATTGGGAAAAGAAATGAAAATTGTGTAAGAGAGTTATGAAAAAAGAGTCAGCTTGGTAAAGTAAGCACAAAAAAAGGAAAAAAAAATGTACAAAAATCCACTGAAGAAAACAACTCTTTTTTTTTTTTTTAAAGCAATTGGGGTTAAGTAACTTGCTCAAGGTTACATGGCCAGTCATTATTTATGTGTGGGTGCTCATTTTCTGAGGCCAGAACCAATCCAGGTCATCCCAACTATGGGGCCGGCACTCTTACTCACTGTGCCACCTAGCCACCCCAGAAAACTCTTTAAATAGGACTGTTGTTTCTTTTTTAACAGCATGACTATATATATTGCGATGGAAATATATTTTATACTGCTTGCCGTCTTGGGGACAGGTGAAGGGAAAGAAAGAAAAAAAATTTGGAACTCAGAATCTTATAAAAAATGATTGTTGAAAATTGTCTTTACATGTAATTGGAGAAAATAAAATCCTATTTACATAAAAAAGAGGAATATACATGTGAAACCCAGCATAAGATTATATTTTTAAAACTTAGATTTAAAGTAACAAGTGATTAAAAAAATTAGAATTGGGGAAGTGGAAGTTAATAACTCTCAAAAGAAGGAAAAAATAGAAGAAAATGTAAAATACTTCATTGGAAAAAAATGGAGTATAGATGTATATTTGACCTGGGCTATAGATGCAGGAGAGATAATTTAAGAATTATTGGACTGGTGTCACGCGGCTGGGTTTTTGTTTGTGTGTTGGGTGTCTGGGGTGGAATCTGAGCTTGGGTCCTTCTGGCTCCGGGGCCGGTGCTCTGCTCGCTACACCACCTAGCTGCCCCAAGGAAGGGATGATTCTTAAGGGGTGAAGTCAAGAGGTGAGAGAGGAAAGTGGCAAGAGGAGATGGAGAGAGACAGGGTAGGGTAAACTATCTCATGTAGAAGAGGCAAGGGGAAGTAGTTGCAGGGGAGGGGAAGAACAGGAAGGCAAAAAGGCAAAAGCATATTCTCATTGAATTGGCTCAAGGAGAGAATCACATACATACTAAATGGAATATCTTACCCTCACTCACTCTCCTGAGTAGGGGAAAGGGGGATGAAAGGGGGGATGATGGAGGGGAGGGTATTCTAGGGGGAGGGGAGATTGGAAGTACCCACTATCAAAGAGGGACAGGATCAAAGTAGGGAATGGAC